>JAGEOH010000460.1:0-46874 GCA_032207245.1 Pardosa pseudoannulata
TTTCCGAGTCGGACCAAAATTTTTTCGGACCCCGGAAAATTTTCAAAATCGGTCAAAAATTTTCGGACCCCGGAAAATTTTCCGAAGTCGGACCAAAATTTTTTCGACCCCGGAAAATTTTCAAAATCGGTCAAAAATTTTCGGACCCGGAAAATTTTCCGAAGTCGGACCAAAATTTTTTCGACCCCGGAAAATTTTCAAAATCGGTCAAAAATTTTCGGACCCCGGAAAATTTTCCGAAATCGGACCAAAATTTTTTCGACCCCGGAAAATTTTCAAAATCGGTCAAAAATTTTCGGACCCCGGAAAATTTTCCGAAGTCGGACCAAAATTTTTTCGGACCCCGGAAAATTTTCAAAATCGGTCAAAAATTTTCGGACCCCGGAAAATTTTCCGAAGTCGGACCAAAATTTTTTCGGACCCCGGAAAATTTTCAAAATCGGTCAAAAATTTTCGGACCCCGGAAAATTTTCCGAAGTCGGATTAAAATTTTTTCGACCCCGGAAAATTTTCCAATCGGTCAAAAATTTTTTCGACCCCGGAAAATTTTCAAAATCGGTCAAAAATTTTCGGACCCCGGAAAATTTTCCGAAGTCGGACCAAAATTTTTTCGTCCCCGGAAAATTTTCAAAATCGGACCAAAATTTTTTCGACCCCGGAAAATTTTCCAAAGTCGGACCAAAATTTTTTCGAAACCCGGAAAATTTTCAAAATCGGTCAAAAATTTTCGGACCCCGGAAAATTTTCCGAAATCGGCCCAAAATTTTTTCGGACCCCGGAAAATTTTCCGAAATCGGACCAAAATTTTTTCGGACCCCGGAAAATTTTTCGAAATCGGACCAAAATTTTTTCGGACCCCCGAAAATTTTCCGAAGTCGGACCAAAATTTTTTCGACCCCGGAAAATTTTCAAAATCGGTCAAAAATTTTCGGACCCCGGAAAATTTTCCGAAGTCGGACCAAAATTTTTTCGGACCCCGGAAAATTTTTCCGAAATCGGACCAAAATTTTTTCGGACCCCGGAAAATTTTTCCGAAATCGGTCAAAAATTTTCGGACCCCGGAAAATTTTCCGAAAATCGGTCCAAAATTTTTTTCGGACCCCGGAAAATTTTTCCGAAATCGGACCAAAATTTTTTCGGACCCCGGAAAATTTTCCGAAGTCGGACCAAAATTTTTTCGGACCCCGTAAAATTTTCCGAAAATCGGACCAAAAATTTTTTCGGACCCCGGAAAATTTTCCGAAGTCGGACCAAAATTTTTTCGGACCCCGGAAAATTTTCGAAATTCGGACCAAAATTTTTTTGACCCCGGAAAATTTTCAAAATCAGTCAAAAATTTTCGGACCCCGGAAAATTTTCCGAAGTCGGACCAAAATTTTTTCGACCCCGGAAAATTTTCCGAAATCGGACCAAAATTTTTTCGGACCCCGGAAAATTTTCTGAAGTCGGACCAAAATTTTTTCGGACCCCGGAAAATTTTCCGAAGTCGGACCAAAATTTTTTCGACCCCGGAAAATTTCCGAAAATCGGACCAAAATTTTTTCGGACCCCGGAAAATTTTGAAAATCGGACCAAAATTTTTCCCGGAAAATTTTCCGAAGTCGGACCAAAATTTATTCGACCCCGGAAAATTTTCAAAATCGGTCAAAAATTTTTTCGGACCCCGGAAAATTTTCCGAAGTCGGACCAAAATTTTTTCGGACCCCGGAAAATTTTCCGAAGTCGGACCAAAATTTTTTCGGACCCCGGAAAATTTTCCGAAGTCGGTCAAAAATTTTTTCGGACACCGGAAAATTTTTCCGAAATCGGACCAAAATTTTTTCGGACCCCGGAAAATTTTCCGAAGTCGGACCAAAATTTTTTCGGACCCCGGAAAATTTTCCGAAGTCGGACCAAAATTTTTTCGACCCCGGAAAATTTTCCGAAATCGGACCAAAATTTTTTCGGACCCCGGAAAATTTTCCGAAGTCGGACCAAAATTTTTTCGGACCCCGGAAAATTTTCAAAATCGGTCAAAAATTTTTTCGCGGAAAATTTTCCGAAGTCGGACCAAAATTTTTTCGGACCCCGGAAAATTTTCAAAATCGGTCAAAATTTTTTCGGACCCCGGAAAATTTTACGAAGTCGGACCAAAATTTTTTCGGACCCCGGAAAATTTTCAAAATCGGTCAAAAATTTTCGGACCCCGGAAAATTTTCCGAAGTCGGACCAAAATTTTTTCGGACCCCGGAAAATTTTCCGAAGTCGGACCAAAATTTTTTCGGACCCCGGAAAATTTTTAAAATCGGTCAAAAATTTTTTCGGACCCCGGAAAATTTTCCGAAGTCGGACCAAAATTTTTTCGACTCCGGAAAATTTTCAAAATCGGTCAAAAATTTTCGGACCCCGGAAAATTTTCCGAAGTCGACCAAAATTTTTCGGACCCCGGAAAATTTTCCGAAGTCGGACCAAAATTTTTTCGGACCCCGGAAAATTTTCCGAAGTCTGATCAAAATTTTTTCGGACCCCGGAAAATTTTACGAAGTCGGACCAAAATTTTTTCGACCCCGGATAATTTTCAAAATCGGTCAAAAATTTTCGGACCCCGGAAAATTTTCCGAAGTCGGACCAAAATTTTTTCGGACCCCGGAAAATTTTAGGACCCCGGAAAATTTTCCGAAGTCGGACAAAAATTTTTTCGACCCCGGAAAATTTTCAAAATCGGTCAAAAATTTTCGGACCCCGGAAAATTTTCCGAAGTCGGACCAAAATTTTTTCGGACCCCGGAAAATTTTCAAAATCGGTCAAAAATTTTCGGACACCGGAAAATTTTCAAAATCGGTCAAAAATTTTCGGACCCCGGAAAATTTTCCGAAGTCGGACCAAAATTTTTTCGACCCCGGAAAATTTTCAAAATCGGTCAAAAATTTTCGGACCCCGGAAAATTTTCCGAAGTCTGATCAAAATTTTTTCGGACCCCGGAAAATTTTACGAAGTCGGACACAAATTTTTTCGGACTCCGGAAAATTTTCCGAAGTCGGACCAAAATTTTTTCGGACCCCCGAAAATTTTCCGAAGTCGGACCAAAATTTTTTCGACCCCGGAAAATTTTCAAAATCGGTCAAAAATTTTCGGACCCCGGAAAATTTTCCGAAGTCGGACCAAAATTTTTTCGACCCCGGAAAATTTTCAAAATCGGTCAAAAATTTCCGGACCCCGGAAAATTTTCCGAAGTCGGACCAAAATTTTTTCGACCCCGGAAAATTTTCCGAAATCGGTCAAAAATTTTCGGACCCCGAAAATTTTCCGAAGTCGGACCAAAATTTTTTCGACCCCGGAAAATTTTCAAACTCGGTCAAAAATTTTCGGACCCCGGAAAATTTTCCGAAGTCGGACCAAAATTTTGTCGACCCCGGAAAATTTTCACAATTGGTAAAAAAATTTCGGACCCCGGAAAATTTTCCGAAGTCGGACCAAAATTTTTTCGACCCCGGAAAATTTTCCGAAGTCGGACCAAAATTTTTTCGGACCCCGGAAAATTTTTCCGAAACTCGGACCAAATTTTTTCGGACCCCGGAAAATTTTCCGAAAATCGGACCAAAAATTTTCGGACCCCGGAAAATTTTCCGAACTCGGACCAAAATTTTTTCGACCCCGGAAAATTTTTCCGAAATCGGTCAAAAATTTTCGGACCCCGGAAAATTTTCCGAACTCGGACCAAAAATTTTTTCGGACCCCGAAAATTTTTCCGAGTCGGACCAAAATTTTTTCTGGACCCCGGAAAATTTTCCTGGACTCGGTCAAAATTTTTTCGGGACCCCGGAAAAATTTTCCGAAAATCGGAAAAATTTTCGGACCCCTGAAATTTTTCCGAAGTCGGACCAAAATTTTTTCTCTGGACTCTGGACTCTGGAATCTGGACTCTGGACTCTGGACTCTGGACTCTGGACTCTGGACTCTGGACTCTGGACTCTGGACTCTGGACTCTGGACTCTGGACTCTGGACTCTGGACTCTGGACTCTGGACTCGGACCCGGGATTTTGGACTCTGGACTCTGGACTCTGGACTCTGGACTCTGGACTCTGGACTCTGGACTCTGGACTCTAAACTCTGATTTCTGGACTCTGGCCTGGAAAATTACTCTGGACTCTGGACTCTGGACTCTGGACGCTGGACTCTGGACTCTGGACTCTGGACTTCTGGACTCTGGACTCCGGACTCCGGACTCCGGACTCTGGACTCTGGACTCTGGACTCTGGACTCTGGACTCTGGAAAATTTTCTCGGGACTCGGACTCTGGAATTTTTCTGGACTCTGGACTCTGGAAATTACTCTGGACTCTGGACTCTGGACTCTGACTCTGGACTCTGGACTCTGGACTCTGGACTCTGGACTCTGGACTCTGGACTCTGGACTCTGGACTCTGGACTCTGGACTCTGGACTCTGGACTCTGGACTCTGGACTCTGGACTCTGGACTCTGGACTCTGGACTCTGGACTCTGGACTCTGGACTCTGGACTCTGGACTCTGGACTCTGGACTCTGGACTCTGACTCTGGACTCTGGACTCTGGACTCACTCTGGACTCTGGACTCTGGACTCTGGACTCTGGACTCTGGACTCTGGACTCTGGACTCTGGACTCTGGACTCTGGACTCTGGACTCTGGACTCTGGACTCTGGACTCTGGACTCTGGACTCTGGACTCTGGACTCTGGACTCTGGACTCTGGACTCTGGACTCTGGACTCTGGACTCTGGACTCTGGACTCTGGACTCTGGACTCTGGACTCTGGACTCTGGACTCTGGACTCTGGACTCTGGACTCTGGACTCTGGACTCTGGACTCTGGGCTCTGGACTCTGGACTCTGGACTCTGGACTCTGGACTCTGGACTCTGGACTCTGGACTCTGGACTCTGGACTCTGGACTCTGGACTCTGGACTCTGGACTCTGGACTCTGGACTCTGGACTCTGGACTCTGGACTCTGGACTCTGGACTCTGGACTCTGGACTCTGGACTCTGGACTCTGGACTCTGGACTCTGGACTCTGGACTCTGGACTCTGGACTCTGGACTCTGGACTCTGGACTCTGGACTCTGGACTCTGGACTCTGGACTCTGGACTCTGGACTCTGGACTCTGGACTCTGGACTCTGGACTCTGGACTCTGGACTCTGGACTCTGGACTCTGGACTCTGGACTCTGGACTCTGGACTCTGGACTCTGGACTCTGGACTCTGGACTCTGGACTGGACTCTGGACTCTGGACTCTGGACTCTGGACTCTGGACTCTGGACTCTGGACTCTGGACTCTGGACTCTGGACTCTGGACTCTGGACTCTGGACTCTGGACTCTGGACTCTGGACTCTGGACTCTGGACTCTGGACTCTGGACTCTGGACTCTGGACTCTGGACTCTGGACTCTGGACTCTGGACTCTGGACTCTGGACTCTGGACTCTGGACTCTGGACTCTGGACTCTGGACTCTGGACTCTGGACTCTGGACTCTGGACTCTGGACTCTGGACTCTGGACTCTGGACTCTGGACTCTGGACTCTGGACTCTGGACTCTGGACTCTGGACTCTGGACTCTGGACTCTGGACTCTGGACTCTGGACTCTGGACTCTGGACTCTGGACTCTGGACTCTGGACTCTGGACTCTGGACTCTGGACTCTGGACTCTGGACTCTGGACTCTGGACTCTGGACTCTGGACTCTGGACTCTGGACTCTGGACTCTGGACTCTGGACTCTGGACTCTGGACTCTGGACTCTGGACTCTGGACTCTGGACTCTGGACTCTGGACTCTGGACTCTGGACTCTGGACTCTGGACTCTGGACTCTGGCCTCTGGACTCTGGACTCTGGACTCTGGACTCTGGACTCTGGACTCTGGACTCTGGACTCTGGACTCTGGACTCTGGACTCTGGACTCTGGACTCTGGACTCTGGACTCTGGACTCTGGACTCTGGACTCTGGACTCTGGACTCTGGACTCTGGACTCTGGACTCTGGACTCTGGACTCTGGACTCTGGACTCTGGACTCTGGACTCTGGACTCTGGACTCTGGACTCTGGACTCTGGACTCTGGACTCTGGACTCTGGACTCTGGACTCTGGACTCTGGACTCTGGACTCTGGACTCTGGACTCTGGACTCTGGACTCTGGACTCTGGACTCTGGACTCTGGACTCTGGACTCTGGACTCTGGACTCTGGACTCTGGACTCTGGACTCTGGACTCTGGACTCTGGACTCTGGACTCTGGACTCTGGACTCTGGACTCTGGACTCTGGACTCTGGACTCTGGACTCTGGACTCTGGACTCTGGACTCTGGACTCTGGACTCTGGACTCTGGACTCTGGACTCTGGACTCTGGACTCTGGACTCTGGACTCTGGACTCTGGACTCTGGACTCTGGACTCTGGACTCTGGACTCTGGACTCTGGACTCTGGACTCTGGACTCTGGACTCTGGACTCTGGACTCTGGACTCTGGACTCTGGACTCTGGACTCTGGACTCTGGACTCTGGACTCTGGACTCTGGACTCTGGACTCTGGACTCTGGACTCTGGACTCTGGACTCTGGACTCTGGACTCTGGACTCTGGACTCTGGACTCTGGACTCTGGACTCTGGACTCTGGACTCTGGACTCTGGACTCTGGACTCTGGACTCTGGACTCTGGACTCTGGACTCTGGACTCTGGACTCTGGACTCTGGACTCTGGACTCTGGACTCTGGACTCTGGACTCTGGACTCTGGACTCTGGACTCTGGACTCTGGACTCTGGACTCTGGACTCTGGACTCTGGACTCTGGACTCTGGACTCTGGACTCTGGACTCTGGACTCTGGACTCTGGACTCTGGACTCTGGACTCTGGACTCTGGACTCTGGACTCTGGACTCTGGACTCTGGACTCTGGACTCTGGACTCTGGACTCTGGACTCTGGACTCTGGACTCTGGACTCTGGACTCTGGACTCTGGACTCTGGACTCTGGACTCTGGACTCTGGACTCTGGACTCTGGACTCTGGACTCTGGACTCTGGACTCTGGACTCTGGACTCTGGACTCTGGACTCTGGACTCTGGACTCTGGACTCTGGACTCTGGACTCTGGACTCTGGACTCTGGACTCTGGACTCTGGACTCTGGACTCTGGACTCTGGACTCTGGACTCTGGACTCTGGACTCTGGACTCTGGACTCTGGACTCTGGACTCTGGACTCTGGACTCTGGACTCTGGACTCTGGACTCTGGACTCTGGACTCTGGACTCTGGACTCTGGACTCTGGACTCTGGACTCTGGACTCTGGACTCTGGACTCTGGACTCTGGACTCTGGACTCTGGACTCTGGACTCTGGACTCTGGACTCTGGACTCTGGACTCTGGACTCTGGACTCTGGACTCTGGACTCTGGACTCTGGACTCTGGACTCTGGACTCTGGACTCTGGACTCTGGACTCTGGACTCTGGACTCTGGACTCTGGACTCTGGACTCTGGACTCTGGACTCTGGACTCTGGACTCTGGACTCTGGACTCTGGACTCTGGACTCTGGACTCTGGACTCTGGACTCTGGACTCTGGACTCTGGACTCTGGACTCTGGACTCTGGACTCTGGACTCTGGACTCTGGACTCTGGACTCTGGACTCTGGACTCTGGACTCTGGACTCTGGACTCTGGACTCTGGACTCTGGACTCTGGACTCTGGACTCTGGACTCTGGACTCTGGACTCTGGACTCTGGACTCTGGACTCTGGACTCTGGACTCTGGACTCTGGACTCTGGACTCTGGACTCTGGACTCTGGACTCTGGACTCTGGACTCTGGACTCTGGACTCTGGACTCTGGACTCTGGACTCTGGACTCTGGACTCTGGACTCTGGACTCTGGACTCTGGACTCTGGACTCTGGACTCTGGACTCTGGACTCTGGACTCTGGACTCTGGACTCTGGACTCTGGACTCTGGACTCTGGACTCTGGACTCTGGACTCTGGACTCTGGACTCTGGACTCTGGACTCTGGACTCTGGACTCTGGACTCTGGACTCTGGACTCTGGACTCTGGACTCTGGACTCTGGACTCTGGACTCTGGACTCTGGACTCTGGACTCTGGACTCTGGACTCTGGACTCTGGACTCTGGACTCTGGACTCTGGACTCTGGACTCTGGACTCTGGACTCTGGACTCTGGACTCTGGACTCTGGACTCTGGACTCTGGACTCTGGACTCTGGACTCTGGACTCTGGACTCTGGACTCTGGACTCTGGACTCTGGACTCTGGACTCTGGACTCTGGACTCTGGACTCTGGACTCTGGACTCTGGACTCTGGACTCTGGACTCTGGACTCTGGACTCTGGACTCTGGACTCTGGACTCTGGACTCTGGACTCTGGACTCTGGACTCTGGACTCTGGACTCTGGACTCTGGACTCTGGACTCTGGACTCTGGACTCTGGACTCTGGACTCTGGACTCTGGACTCTGGACTCTGGACTCTGGACTCTGGACTCTGGACTCTGGACTCTGGACTCTGGACTCTGGACTCTGGAGGACTCTGGACTCTGGACTCTGGACTCTGGACTCTGGACTCTGGACTCTGGACTCTGGACTCTGGACTCTGGACTCTGGACTCTGGACTCTGGACTCTGGACTCTGGACTCTGGACTCTGGACTCTGGACTCTGGACTCTGGACTCTGGACTCTGGACTCTGGACTCTGGACTCTGGACTCTGGACTCTGGACTCTGGACTCTGGACTCTGGACTCTGGACTCTGGACTCTGGACTCTGGACTCTGGACTCTGGACTCTGGACTCTGGACTCTGGACTCTGGACTCTGGACTCTGGACTCTGGACTCTGGACTCTGGACTCTGGACTCTGGACTCTGGACTCTGGACTCTGGACTCTGGACTCTGGACTCTGGACTCTGGACTCTGGACTCTGGACTCTGGACTCTGGACTCTGGACTCTGGACTCTGGACTCTGGACTCTGGACTCTGGACTCTGGACTCTGGACTCTGGACTCTGGACTCTGGACTCTGGACTCTGGACTCTGGACTCTGGACTCTGGACTCTGGACTCTGGACTCTGGACTCTGGACTCTGGACTCTGGACTCTGGACTCTGGACTCTGGACTCTGGACTCTGGACTCTGGACTCTGGACTCTGGACTCTGGACTCTGGACTCTGGACTCTGGACTCTGGACTCTGGACTCTGGACTCTGGACTCTGGACTCTGGACTCTGGACTCTGGACTCTGGACTCTGGACTCTGGACTCTGGACTCTGGACTCTGGACTCTGGACTCTGGACTCTGGACTCTGGACTCTGGACTCTGGACTCTGGACTCTGGGCTCTGGACTCTGGACTCTGGACTCTGGACTCTGGACTCTGGACTCTGGACTCTGGACTCTGGACTCTGGACTCTGGACTCTGGACTCTGGACTCTGGACTCTGGACTCTGGACTCTGGACTCTGGACTCTGGACTCTGGACTCTGGACTCTGGACTCTGGACTCTGGACTCTGGACTCTGGACTCTGGACTCTGGACTCTGGACTCTGGACTCTGGACTCTGGACTCTGGACTCTGGACTCTGGACTCTGGACTCTGGACTCTGGACTCTGGACTCTGGACTCTGGACTCTGGACTCTGGACTCTGGACTCTGGACTCTGGACTCTGGACTCTGGACTCTGGACTCTGGACTCTGGACTCTGGACTCTGGACTCTGGACTCTGGACTCTGGACTCTGGACTCTGGACTCTGGACTCTGGACTCTGGACTCTGGACTCTGGACTCTGGACTCTGGACTCTGGACTCTGGACTCTGGACTCTGGACTCTGGACTCTGGACTCTGGACTCTGGACTCTGGACTCTGGACTCTGGACTCTGGACTCTGGACTCTGGACTCTGGACTCTGGACTCTGGACTCTGGACTCTGGACTCTGGACTCTGGACTCTGGACTCTGGACTCTGGACTCTGGACTCTGGACTCTGGACTCTGGACTCTGGACTCTGGACTCTGGACTCTGGACTCTGGACTCTGGACTCTGGACTCTGGACTCTGGACTCTGGACTCTGGACTCTGGACTCTGGACTCTGGACTCTGGACTCTGGACTCTGGACTCTGGACTCTGGACTCTGGACTCTGGACTCTGGACTCTGGACTCTGGACTCTGGACTCTGGACTCTGGACTCTGGACTCTGGACTCTGGACTCTGGACTCTGGACTCTGGACTCTGGACTCTGGACTCTGGACTCTGGACTCTGGACTCTGGACTCTGGACTCTGGACTCTGGACTCTGGACTCTGGACTCTGGACTCTGGACTCTGGACTCTGGACTCTGGACTCTGGACTCTGGACTCTGGACTCTGGACTCTGGACTCTGGACTCTGGACTCTGGACTCTGGACTCTGGACTCTGGACTCTGGACTCTGGACTCTGGACTCTGGACTCTGGACTCTGGACTCTGGACTCTGGACTCTGGACTCTGGACTCTGGACTCTGGACTCTGGACTCTGGACTCTGGACTCTGGACTCTGGACTCTGGACTCTGGACTCTGGACTCTGGACTCTGGACTCTGGACTCTGGACTCTGGACTCTGGACTCTGGACTCTGGACTCTGGACTCTGGACTCTGGACTCTGGACTCTGGACTCTGGACTCTGGACTCTGGACTCTGGACTCTGGACTCTGGACTCTGGACTCTGGACTCTGGACTCTGGACTCTGGACTCTGGACTCTGGACTCTGGACTCTGGACTCTGGACTCTGGACTCTGGACTCTGGACTCTGGACTCTGGACTCTGGACTCTGGACTCTGGACTCTGGACTCTGGACTCTGGACTCTGGACTCTGGACTCTGGACTCTGGACTCTGGACTCTGGACTCTGGACTCTGGACTCTGGACTCTGGACTCTGGACTCTGGACTCTGGACTCTGGACTCTGGACTCTGGACTCTGGACTCTGGACTCTGGACTCTGGACTCTGGACTCTGGACTCTGGACTCTGGACTCTGGACTCTGGACTCTGGACTCTGGACTCTGGACTCTGGACTCTGGACTCTGGACTCTGGACTCTGGACTCTGGACTCTGGACTCTGGACTCTGGACTCTGGACTCTGGACTCTGGACTCTGGACTCTGGACTCTGGACTCTGGACTCTGGACTCTGGACTCTGGACTCTGGACTCTGGACTCTGGACTCTGGACTCTGGACTCTGGACTCTGGACTCTGGACTCTGGACTCTGGACTCTGGACTCTGGACTCTGGACTCTGGACTCTGGACTCTGGACTCTGGACTCTGGACTCTGGACTCTGGACTCTGGACTCTGGACTCTGGACTCTGGACTCTGGACTCTGGACTCTGGACTCTGGACTCTGGACTCTGGACTCTGGACTCTGGACTCTGGACTCTGGACTCTGGACTCTGGACTCTGGACTCTGGACTCTGGACTCTGGACTCTGGACTCTGGACTCTGGACTCTGGACTCTGGACTCTGGACTCTGGACTCTGGACTCTGGACTCTGGACTCTGGACTCTGGACTCTGGACTCTGGACTCTGGACTCTGGACTCTGGACTCTGGACTCTGGACTCTGGACTCTGGACTCTGGACTCTGGACTCTGGACTCTGGACTCTGGACTCTGGACTCTGGACTCTGGACTCTGGACTCTGGACTCTGGACTCTGGACTCTGGACTCTGGACTCTGGACTCTGGACTCTGGACTCTGGACTCTGGACTCTGGACTCTGGACTCTGGACTCTGGACTCTGGACTCTGGACTCTGGACTCTGGACTCTGGACTCTGGACTCTGGACTCTGGACTCTGGACTCTGGACTCTGGACTCTGGACTCTGGACTCTGGACTCTGGACTCTGGACTCTGGACTCTGGACTCTGGACTCTGGACTCTGGACTCTGGACTCTGGACTCTGGACTCTGGACTCTGGACTCTGGACTCTGGACTCTGGACTCTGGACTCTGGACTCTGGACTCTGGACTCTGGACTCTGGACTCTGGACTCTGGACTCTGGACTCTGGACTCTGGACTCTGGACTCTGGACTCTGGACTCTGGACTCTGGACTCTGGACTCTGGACTCTGGACTCTGGACTCTGGACTCTGGACTCTGGACTCTGGACTCTGGACTCTGGACTCTGGACTCTGGACTCTGGACTCTGGACTCTGGACTCTGGACTCTGGACTCTGGACTCTGGACTCTGGACTCTGGACTCTGGACTCTGGACTCTGGACTCTGGACTCTGGACTCTGGACTCTGGACTCTGGACTCTGGACTCTGGACTCTGGACTCTGGACTCTGGACTCTGGACTCTGGACTCTGGACTCTGGACTCTGGACTCTGGACTCTGGACTCTGGACTCTGGACTCTGACTCTGGACTCTGGACTCTGGACTCTGGACTCTGGACTCTGGACTCTGGACTCTGGACTCTGGACTCTGGACTCTGGACTCTGGACTCTGGACTCTGGACTCTGGACTCTGGACTCTGGACTCTGGACTCTGGACTCTGGACTCTGGACTCTGGACTCTGGACTCTGGACTCTGGACTCTGGACTCTGGACTCTGGACTCTGGACTCTGGACTCTGGACTCTGGACTCTGGACTCTGGACTCTGGACTCTGGACTCTGGACTCTGGACTCTGGACTCTGGACTCTGGACTCTGGACTCTGGACTCTGGACTCTGACTCTGGACTCTGGACTCTGGACTCTGGACTCTGGACTCTGGACTCTGGACTCTGGACTCTGGACTCTGGACTCTGGACTCTGGACTCTGGACTCTGGACTCTGGACTCTGGACTCTGGACTCTGGACTCTGGACTCTGGACTCTGGACTCTGGACTCTGGACTCTGGACTCTGGACTCTGGACTCTGGACTCTGGACTCTGGACTCTGGACTCTGGACTCTGGACTCTGGACTCTGGACTCTGGACTCTGGACTCTGGACTCTGGACTCTGGACTCTGGACTCTGGACTCTGGACTCTGGACTCTGGACTCTGGACTCTGGACTCTGGACTCTGGACTCTGGACTCTGGACTCTGGACTCTGGACTCTGGACTCTGGACTCTGGACTCTGGACTCTGGACTCTGGACTCTGGACTCTGGACTCTGGACTCTGGACTCTGGACTCTGGACTCTGGACTCTGGACTCTGGACTCTGGACTCTGGACTCTGGACTCTGGACTCTGGACTCTGGACTCTGGACTCTGGACTCTGGACTCTGGACTCTGGACTCTGGACTCTGGACTCTGGACTCTGGACTCTGGACTCTGGACTCTGGACTCTGGACTCTGGACTCTGGACTCTGGACTCTGGACTCTGGACTCTGGACTCTGGACTCTGGACTCTGGACTCTGGACTCTGGACTCTGGACTCTGGACTCTGGACTCTGGACTCTGGACTCTGGACTCTGGACTCTGGACTCTGGACTCTGGACTCTGGACTCTGGACTCTGGACTCTGGACTCTGGACTCTGGACTCTGGACTCTGGACTCTGGACTCTGGACTCTGGACTCTGGACTCTGGACTCTGGACTCTGGACCCTGGACTCTGGACTCTGGACTCTGGACTCTGGACTCTGGACTCTGGACTCTGGACTCTGGACTCTGGACTCTGGACTCTGGACTCTGGACTCTGGACTCTGGACTCTGGACTCTGGACTCTGGACTCTGGACTCTGGACTCTGGACTCTGGACTCTGGACTCTGGACTCTGGACTCTGGACTCTGGACTCTGGACTCTGGACTCTGGACTCTGGACTCTGGACTCTGGACTCTGGACTCTGGACTCTGGACTCTGGACTCTGGACTCTGGACTCTGGACTCTGGACTCTGGACTCTGGACTCTGGACTCTGGACTCTGGACTCTGGACTCTGGACTCTGGACTCTGGACTCTGGACTCTGGACTCTGGACTCTGGACTCTGGACTCTGGACTCTGGACTCTGGACTCTGGACTCTGGACTCTGGACTCTGGACTCTGGACTCTGGACTCTGGACTCTGGACTCTGGACTCTGGACTCTGGACTCTGGACTCTGGACTCTGGACTCTGGACTCTGGACTCTGGACTCTGGACTCTGGACTCTGGACTCTGGACTCTGGACTCTGGACTCTGGACTCTGGACTCTGGACTCTGGACTCTGGACTCTGGACTCTGGACTCTGGACTCTGGACTCTGGACTCTGGACTCTGGACTCTGGACTCTGGACTCTGGACTCTGGACTCTGGACTCTGGACTCTGGACTCTGGACTCTGGACTCTGGACTCTGGACTCTGGACTCTGGACTCTGGACTCTGGACTCTGGACTCTGGACTCTGGACTCTGGACTCTGGACTCTGGACTCTGGACTCTGGACTCTGGACTCTGGACTCTGGACTCTGGACTCTGGACTCTGGACTCTGGACTCTGGACTCTGGACTCTGGACTCTGGACTCTGGACTCTGGACTCTGGACTCTGGACTCTGGACTCTGGACTCTGGACTCTGGACTCTGGACTCTGGACTCTGGACTCTGGACTCTGGACTCTGGACTCTGGACTCTGGACTCTGGACTCTGGACTCTGGACTCTGGACTCTGGACTCTGGACTCTGGACTCTGGACTCTGGACTCTGGACTCTGGACTCTGGACTCTGGACTCTGGACTCTGGACTCTGGACTCTGGACTCTGGACTCTGGACTCTGGACTCTGGACTCTGGACTCTGGACTCTGGACTCTGGACTCTGGACTCTGGACTCTGGACTCTGGACTCTGGACTCTGGACTCTGGACTCTGGACTCTGGACTCTGGACTCTGGACTCTGGACTCTGGACTCTGGACTCTGGACTCTGGACTCTGGACTCTGGACTCTGGACTCTGGACTCTGGACTCTGGACTCTGGACTCTGGACTCTGGACTCTGGACTCTGGACTCTGGACTCTGGACTCTGGACTGACTCTGGCCTCTGGACTCTGGACTCTGGACTCTGGACTCTGGACTCTGGACTCTGGACTCTGGACTCTGGACTCTGGACTCTGGACTCTGGACTCTGGACTCTGGACTCTGGACTCTGGACTCTGGACTCTGGACTCTGGACTCTGGACTCTGGACTCTGGACTCTGGACTCTGGACTCTGGACTCTGGACTCTGGACTCTGGACTCTGGACTCTGGACTCTGGACTCTGGACTCTGGACTCTGGACTCTGGACTCTGGACTCTGGACTCTGGACTCTGGACTCTGGACTCTGGACTCTGGACTCTGGACTCTGGACTCTGGACTCTGGACTCTGGACTCTGGACTCTGGACTCTGGACTCTGGACTCTGGACTCTGGACTCTGGACTCTGGACTCTGGACTCTGGACTCTGGACTCTGGACTCTGGACTCTGGACTCTGGACTCTGGACTCTGGACTCTGGACTCTGGACTCTGGACTCTGGACTCTGGACTCTGGACTCTGGACTCTGGACTCTGGACTCTGGACTCTGGACTCTGGACTCTGGACTCTGGACTCTGGACTCTGGACTCTGGACTCTGGACTCTGGACTCTGGACTCTGGACTCTGGACTCTGGACTCTGGACTCTGGACTCTGGACTCTGGACTCTGGACTCTGGACTCTGGACTCTGGACTCTGGACTCTGGACTCTGGACTCTGGACTCTGGACTCTGGACTCTGGACTCTGGACTCTGGACTCTGGACTCTGGACTCTGGACTCTGGACTCTGGACTCTGGACTCTGGACTCTGGACTCTGGACTCTGGACTCTGGACTCTGGACTCTGGACTCTGGACTCTGGACTCTGGACTCTGGACTCTGGACTCTGGACTCTGGACTCTGGACTCTGGACTCTGGACTCTGGACTCTGGACTCTGGACTCTGGACTCTGGACTCTGGACTCTGGACTCTGGACTCTGGACTCTGGACTCTGGACTCTGGACTCTGGACTCTGGACTCTGACTCTGGACTCTGGACTCTGGACTCTGGACTCTGGACTCTGGACTCTGGACTCTGGACTCTGGACTCTGGACTCTGGACTCTGGACTCTGGACTCTGGACTCTGGACTCTGGACTCTGGACTCTGGACTCTGGACTCTGGACTCTGGACTCTGGACTCTGGACTCTGGACTCTGGACTCTGGACTCTGGACTCTGGACTCGGGACTCTGGACTCTGGACTCTGGACTCTGGACTCTGGACTCTGGACTCTGGACTCTGGACTCTGGACTCTGGACTCTGGACTCTGGACTCTGGACTCTGGACTCTGGACTCTGACTCTGGACTCTGGACTCTGGACTCTGGACTCTGGACTCTGGACTCTGGACTCTGGACTCTGGACTCTGGACTCTGGACTCTGGACTCTGGACTCTGGACTCTGGACTCTGGACTCTGGACTCTGGACTCTGGACTCTGGACTCTGGACTCTGGACTCTGGACTCTGGACTCTGGACTCTGGACTCTGGACTCTGGACTCTGGACTCTGGACTCTGGACTCTGGACTCTGGACTCTGGACTCTGGACTCTGGACTCTGACTCTGGACTCTGGACTCTGGACTCTGGACTCTGGACTCTGGACTCTGGACTCTGGACTCTGGACTCTGGACTCTGGACTCTGGACTCTGGACTCTGGACTCTGGACTCTGGACTCTGGACTCTGGACTCTGGACTCTGGACTCTGGACTCTGGACTCTGGACTCTGGACTCTGGACTCTGGACTCTGGACTCTGGACTCTGGACTCTGGACTCTGGACTCTGGACTCTGGACTCTGGACTCTGGACTCTGGACTCTGGACTCTGGACTCTGGACTCTGGACTCTGGACTCTGGACTCTGGACTCTGGACTCTGGACTCTGGACTCTGGACTCTGGACTCTGGACTCTGGACTCTGGACTCTGGACTCTGGACTCTGGACTCTGGACTCTGGACTCTGGACTCTGGACTCTGGACTCTGGACTCTGGACTCTGGACTCTGGACTCTGGACTCTGGACTCTGGACTCTGGACTCTGGACTCTGGACTCTGGACTCTGGACTCTGGACTCTGGACTCTGGACTCTGGACTCTGGACTCTGGACTCTGGACTCTGGACTCTGGACTCTGGACTCTGGACTCTGGACTCTGGACTCTGGACTCTGGACTCTGGACTCTGGACTCTGGACTCTGGACTCTGGACTCTGGACTCTGGACTCTGGACTCTGGACTCTGGACTCTGGACTCTGGACTCTGGACTCTGGACTCTGGACTCTGGACTCTGGACTCTGGACTCTGGACTCTGGACTCTGGACTCTGGACTCTGGACTCTGGACTCTGGACTCTGGACTCTGGACTCTGGACTCTGGACTCTGGACTCTGGACTCTGGACTCTGGACTCTGGACTCTGGACTCTGGACTCTGACTCTGGACTCTGGACTCTGGACTCTGGACTCTGGACTCTGGACTCTGGACTCTGGACTCTGGACTCTGGACTCTGGACTCTGGACTCTGGACTCTGGACTCTGGACTCTGGACTCTGGACTCTGGACTCTGGACTCTGGACTCTGGACTCTGGACTCTGGACTCTGGACTCTGGACTCTGGACTCTGGACTCTGGACTCTGGACTCTGGACTCTGGACTCTGGACTCTGGACTCTGGACTCTGGACTCTGGACTCTGGACTCTGGACTCTGGACTCTGGACTCTGGACTCTGGACTCTGGACTCTGGACTCTGGACTCTGGACTCTGGACTCTGGACTCTGGACTCTGGACTCTGGACTCTGGACTCTGGACTCTGGACTCTGGACTCTGGACTCTGGACTCTGGACTCTGGACTCTGGACTCTGGACTCTGGACTCTGGACTCTGGACTCTGGACTCTGGACTCTGGACTCTGGACTCTGGACTCTGGACTCTGGACTCTGGACTCTGGACTCTGGACTCTGGACTCTGGACTCTGGACTCTGGGCTCTGGACTCTGGACTCTGGACTCTGGACTCTGGACTCTGGACTCTGGACTCTGGACTCTGGACTCTGGACTCTGGACTCTGGACTCTGGACTCTGGACTCTGGACTCTGGACTCTGGACTCTGGACTCTGGACTCTGGACTCTGGACTCTGGACTCTGGACTCTGGACTCTGGACTCTGGACTCTGGACTCTGGACTCTGGACTCTGGACTCTGGACTCTGGACTCTGGACTCTGGACTCTGGACTCTGGACTGACTCTGGACTCTGGACTCTGGACTCTGGACTCTGGACTCTGGACTCTGGACTCTGGACTCTGGACTCTGGACTCTGGACTCTGGACTCTGGACTCTGGACTCTGGACTCTGGACTCTGGACTCTGGACTCTGGACTCTGGACTCTGGACTCTGGACTCTGGACTCTGGACTCTGGACTCTGGACTCTGGACTCTGGACTCTGGACTCTGGACTCTGGACTCTGGACTCTGGACTCTGGACTCTGGACTCTGGACTCTGGACTCTGGACTCTGGACTCTGGACTCTGGACTCTGGACTCTGGACTCTGGACTCTGGACTCTGGACTCTGGACTCTGGACTCTGGACTCTGGACTCTGGACTCTGGACTCTGGACTCTGGACTCTGGACTCTGGACTCTGGACTCTGGACTCTGGACTCTGGACTCTGGACTCTGGACTCTGGACTCTGGACTCTGGACTCTGGACTCTGGACTCTGGACTCTGGACTCTGGACTCTGGACTCTGGACTCTGGACTCTGGACTCTGGACTCTGGACTCTGGACTCTGGACTCTGGACTCTGACTCTGGACTCTGGACTCTGGACTCTGGACTCTGGACTCTGGACTCTGGACTCTGGACTCTGGACTCTGGACTCTGGACTCTGGACTCTGGACTCTGGACTCTGGACTCTGGACTCTGGACTCTGGACTCTGGACTCTGGACTCTGGACTCTGGACTCTGGACTCTGGACTCTGGACTCTGGACTCTGGACTCTGGACTCTGGACTCTGGACTCTGGACTCTGGACTCTGGACTCTGGACTCTGGACTCTGGACTCTGGACTCTGGACTCTGGACTCTGGACTCTGGACTCTGGACTCTGGACTCTGGACTCTGGACTCTGGACTCTGGACTCTGGACTCTGGACTCTGGACTCTGGACTCTGGACTCTGGACTCTGGACTCTGGACTCTGGACTCTGGACTCTGGACTCTGGACTCTGGACTCTGGACTCTGGACTCTGGACTCTGGACTCTGGACTCTGGACTCTGGACTCTGGACTCTGGACTCTGGACTCTGGACTCTGGACTCTGGACTCTGGACTCTGGACTCTGGACTCTGGACTCTGGACTCTGGACTCTGACTCTGGACTCTGGACTCTGGACTCTGGACTCTGGACTCTGGACTCTGGACTCTGGACTCTGGACTCTGGACTCTGGACTCTGGACTCTGGACTCTGGACTCTGGACTCTGGACTCTGGACTCTGGACTCTGGACTCTGGACTCTGGACTCTGGACTCTGGACTCTGGACTCTGGACTCTGGACTCTGGACTCTGGACTCTGGACTCTGGACTCTGGACTCTGGACTCTGGACTCTGGACTCTGGACTCTGGACTCTGGACTCTGGACTCTGGACTCTGGACTCTGGACTCTGGACTCTGGACTCTGGACTCTGGACTCTGGACTCTGGACTCTGGACTCTGGACTCTGGACTCTGGACTCTGGACTCTGGACTTCTGGACTCTGGACTCTGGACTCTGGACTCTGGACTCTGGACTCTGGACTCTGGACTCTGGACTCTGGACTCTGGACTCTGGACTCTGGACTCTGGACTCTGGACTCTGGACTCTGGACTCTGGACTCTGGACTCTGGACTCTGGACTCTGGACTCTGGACTCTGGACTCTGGACTCTGGACTCTGGACTCTGGACTCTGGACTCTGGACTCTGGACTCTGGACTCTGGACTCTGGACTCTGGACTCTGGACTCTGGACTCTGGACTCTGGACTCTGGACTCTGGACTCTGGACTCTGGACTCTGGACTCTGGACTCTGGACTCTGGACTCTGGACTCTGGACTCTGGACTCTGGACTCTGGACTCTGGACTCTGGACTCTGGACTCTGGACTCTGGACTCTGGACTCTGGACTCTGGACTCTGGACTCTGGACTCTGGACTCTGGACTCTGGACTCTGGACTCTGGACTCTGGACTCTGGACTCTGGACTCTGGACTCTGGACTCTGGACTCTGGACTCTGGACTCTGGACTCTGGACTCTGGACTCTGGACTCTGGACTCTGGACTCTGGACTCTGGACTCTGGACTCTGGACTCTGGACTCTGGACTCTGGACTCTGGACTCTGGACTCTGGACTCTGGACTCTGGACTCTGGACTCTGGACTCTGGACTCTGGACTCTGGACTCTGGACTCTGGAGGACTCTGGACTCTGGACTCTGGACTCTGGACTCTGGACTCTGGACTCTGGACTCTGGACTCTGGACTCTGGACTCTGGACTCTGGACTCTGGACTCTGGACTCTGGACTCTGGACTCTGGACTCTGGACTCTGGACTCTGGACTCTGGACTCTGGACTCTGGACTCTGGACTCTGGACTCTGGACTCTGGACTCTGGACTCTGGACTCTGGACTCTGGACTCTGGACTCTGGACTCTGGACTCTGGACTCTGGACTCTGGACTCTGGACTCTGGACTCTGGACTCTGGACTCTGGACTCTGGACTCTGGACTCTGGACTCTGGACTCTGGACTCTGGACTCTGGACTCTGGACTCTGGACTCTGGACTCTGGACTCTGGACTCTGGACTCTGGACTCTGGACTCTGGACTCTGGACTCTGGACTCTGGACTCTGGACTCTGGACTCTGGACTCTGGACTCTGGAATAATTTAAATATAATCTATAATATAATCGACTCTAGAAAAAATGTAACAAACACTAAATAACATGATTAAACTAATCAACTAAACTAAACACAATTAACACAACTAAAATTATTTAAATATAATTTTTTAAATATAATACTATACAATAATAGAGCTGGTTCTGGAAAATCGTTATATAAAATCGAATTTGCAAATTTTCCTATAAGTAGAAATGCAAATCCGATATCTCTCTCATATTCTATTCCAGACACCACACGCTCCTTATATAAGGCGAAAGTTTATGAAAGGAACTATAGATTTATTTTAGTAGCATCGGAAACAATGTACCATTCTCCGCCGACAACCAAGTGGTCGACGTTCTAAGGAAACGGATCGAACGGACAACTTACTTGAGAGCCGACTGTCCAGGAACTAAAATAACTCGCTTCAGTGCCTGTTTTTACAAATTTTGCCCCAATCTAGGACTTAGAAAATTTTTCCTTAATTATAAGGAATCAGCATTATAGACAAAGTTTTTCGGAACACAGGAAAAGAATCATTTTTTAAAAAAAATTGTTTTTCTAAAAGAGAAACCTGTAAGTCGAAAGATGTATACGGTACTGATATATATATATATACTAATCTATATAATACTATAGAAAATATAATATAGTTCTGGATCATCGTTGTATAAAATCGAATTTGCAAATTTTCCTATTAGTAGAAATGCAAATCCGATATCTCTCTCAAATTCTATTCCAGACACCACACGCTCTTTATATAAGGCGAAAGTTTATGAAAGGAACTATAGATTTATTTTAGTAGCATCGGAAACAGTGTACCATTCACCGCCGACAACCAAGCGGTCGACGTTCTTAGAAAACGGATCGAACGGACAACTTAATTGAGAGCCGACTGTCCAGGAACGAAAATAACTCGCTTCAGTGCCTGTTCTCACAAATTTTGCCCCGATCTAGGACTTAGAATATTTTTCCTTAATTATAAGGAATCAGCATTATCGACAAAGTTTTTCGGAACACAGGAAAAGAATTATTTGTTAAAAAAAATTGTTCTCCTAAAAGAGAATTCTGTAAGTCGAAGGATGTATACGGTACTGATATATATATATATATATATATATATATATATATATATACTAATCTATATTATACTATAGAAAATATAATATAGTTCTGGATCATCGTTATATAAAATCGAATTTGCAAATTTTGCTATAAGTAGAAATGCAAATCCGATATCTCTCTCAAATTCTATTCCAGACACCACACGCTCTTTATATAAGGCGAAAGTTTATGAAAGGAACTATAGATTTATTTTAGTAGCATCGGAAACAGTGTACCATTCTCCGCCGACAACCAAGCGGTCGACGTTCTAAGAAAACGGATCGAACGGACAACTTACTTGAGAGCCGACTGTCCAGGAACTAAAATAACTCGCTTCAGTGCCTGTTCTCACAAATTTTGCCCCGATCTAGGACTTAGAATATTTTTCCTTAAGTATAAGGAATCAGCATTATCGACAAAGTTTTTCGGAACACAGGAAAAGAATCATTTGTTAAAAAAAATTGTTTTTCTAAAAGAGAAACCTGTAAGTCGAAAGATGTATACGGTACTGATATATATATATATACTAATCTATATAATACTATAGAAAATATAATATAGTTCTGGATCATCGTTATATAAAATCGAATTTGCAAATTTTCCTATTAGTAGAAATGCAAATCCGATATCTCTCTCAAATTCTATTCCAGACACCACACGCTCTTTATATAAGGCGAAAGTTTATGAAAGGAACTATAGATTTATTTTAGTAGCATCGGAAACAGTGTACCATTCTCCGCCGACAACCAAGCGGTCGACGTTCTAAGAAAACGGATCGAACGGACAACTTACTTGAGAGCCGACTGTCCAGGAACTAAAATAACTCGCTTCAGTGTCTGTTCTCACAAATTTTGCCCCGATCTAGGACTTAGAATATTTTTCCTTAATTATAAGGAATCAGCATTATCGGCAAAGTTTTTCGGAACACAGGAAAAGAATCATTTGTTAAAAAAAATTGTTTTTCTAAAAGAGAAACCTGTAAGTCGAAAGATGTATACGGTACTGATATATATATATATATACTAATCTATATAATACTATAGAAAATATAATATAGTTCTGGATCATCGTTATATAAAATCGAATTTGCAAATTTTCCTATTAGTAGAAATGCAAATCCGATATCTCTCTCAAATTCTATTCCAGACACCACACGCTCTTTATATAAGGCAAAAGTTTATGAAAGGAACTATAGATTTATTTTAGTAGCATCGGGAACAGTGTACCATTCACCGCCGACAACCAAGCGGTCGACGTTCTTAGAAAACGGATCGAACGGACAACTTAATTGAGAGCCGACTGTCCAGGAACGAAAATAACTCGCTTCAGTGCCTGTTCTCACAAATTTTGCCCCAAACTAGGACTTAGAAAAATTTTTCTTAATTATAAGGAATCAGCATTATAGACAAAGTTTTTCGGAACACAGGAAAAGAATCATTTTTTTAAAAAAATTGTTTTTCTAAAAGAGAAACCTGTAAGTCGAAAGATGTATACGGTACTGATATATATATATATATATATATATATATATATATATATATATATATATATACTAATCTATATAATACTATAGAAAATATAATATAGTTCTGGATCATCGTTATATAAAATCGAATTTGCAAATTTTCCTATTAGTAGAAATGCAAATCCGATATCTCTCTCAAATTCTATTCCAGATACCACACGCTCTTTATATAAGGCGAAAGTTTATGAAAGGAACTATAGATTTATTTTAGTAGCATCGGAAACAGTGTACCATTCTCCGCCGACAACCAAGCGGTCGACGTTCTAAGAAAACGGATCGAACGGACAACTTACTCTAGAGCCGACTGTCCAGGAAAGAAAATGACTCGCTTCAGTGCCTGTTCTCACAAATTTTGCCCCGATCTAGGACTTAGAATATTTTTCCTTTATCATAAGGAATCAGCATTATCGACAAAGTTTTTCGGAACACAGGAAAAGAATTGTTAAAAAAAATTGTTCTCCTAAAAGAGAATTCTGTAAGTCGAAGGATGTATACGGTACTGATATATATATATATATATATATATATATATATATATATATATATATATATATATATATATATATATATATATATATACTAATCTATATAATACTATAGAAAATATAATATAGTTCTGGATCATCGTTATATAAAATCGAATTTGCAAATTTTCCTATTAGTAGAAATGCAAATCCGATATCTCTCTCAAATTCTATTCCAGACACCACACGCTCTTTATATAAGGCGAAAGTTTATGAAAGGAACTATAGATTTATTTTAGTAGCATCGGAAACAGTGTACCATTCACCGCCGACAACCAAGCGGTCGACGTTCTTAGAAAACGGATCGAACGGACAACTTAATTGAGAGCCGACTGTCCAGGAACGAAAATAACTCGCTTCAGTGCCTGTTCTCACAAATTTTGCCCCAAACTAGGACTTAGAAAAATTTTCCTCAATTATAAGGAATCAGCATTATAGACAAAGTTTTTCGGAACACAGGAAAAGAATCATTTTTTTAAAAAAATTGTTTTTCTAAAAGAGAAACCTGTAAGTCGAAAGATGTATACGGTACTGATATATATATACTAATCTATATAATACTATAGAAAATATAATATAGTTCTGGATCATCGTTATATAAAATCGAATTTGCAAATTTTGCTATAAGTAGAAATGCAAATCCGATATCTCTCTCAAATTCTATTCCAGACACCACACGCTCCTTATATGAGGCGAAAGTTTATGAAAGGAACTATAGATTTATTTTAGTAGCACCGAAACAGTGTACAAATCTTCGCCGACAACCAAGCGGTCGACGTTCTTAGAAAACGGATCGAACGGATAACTTACTCTAGAGCCGACTGTCCAGGAACGAAAATGACTCGCTTCAGTGCCTGTTCTCACAAATTTTGCCCCGATCTAGGACTTAGAATATTTTTCCTTTATTATAAGGAATCAGCATTATCGACAAAGTTTTTCGGAACACAGGAAAAGAATTACTTGTTAAAAAAAATTGTTCTCCTAAAAGAGAATTCTGTAAGTCGAAGGATGTATACGGTACTGATATATATATATATATATATATATATATATATATATATATATATATATATATATATATATATATATATATATATACTAATCTGTATTATACTATAGAAAATATAATATAGTTCTGGATCATCGTTATATAAAATCGAATTTGCAAATTTTCCTATAAGTAGAAATGCAAATCCGATATCTTTCTCAAATTCTATTCCAAACACCACACGCTCTTTATATAAGGCGAAAGTTTATGAAAGGAACTATAGATTTATTTTAGTAGCATCGGAAACAGTGTACCATTCTCCGCCGACAACCAAGCGGTCGACGTTCTAAGAAAACGGATCGAACGGACAACTTACTCTAGAGCCGACTGTCCAGGAACGAAAATGACTCGCTTCAGTGCCTGTTCTCACAAATTTTGCCCCGATCTAGGACTTAGAATATTTTTCCTTAATTATAAGATATCAGCATTATCGACAAAGTTTTTCGGAACACAGGAAAGAATCATTTGTTAAAAAAAATTGTTTTTCTAAAAGAGAAACCTGTAAGTCGAAAGATGTATACGGTACTGATATATATATATATATATATACTAATCTATATAATACTATAGAAAATATAATATAGTTCTGGATCATCGTTATATAAAATCGAATTTGCAAATTTTCCTATTAGTAGAAATGCAAATCCGATATCTCTCTCAAATTCTATTCCAGACACCACACGCTCTTTATATAAGGCGAAAGTTTATGAAAGGAACTATAGATTTATTTTAGTAGCATCGGAAACAGTGTACCATTCTCCGCCGACAACCAAGCGGTCGACGTTCTAAGAAAACGGATCGAACGGACAACTTACTCTAGAGCCGACTGTCCAGGAACGAAAATGACTCGCTTCAGTGCCTGTTCTCACAAATTTTGCCCCGATCTAGGACTTAGAATATTTTTCCTTTATTATAAGGAATCAGCATTATCGACAAAGTTTTTCGGAACACAGGAAAAGAATTATTTGTTAAAAAAAATTGTTCTCCTAAAAGAGAATTCTGTAAGTCGAAGGATGTATACGGTACTGATATATATATATATATATATATATATATATAATCGAATTTGCAAATTTTAATATAAGTAGACATGCGAATCCGATATATCTCTCAAATCTTATTCCAGACACCACACGCTCCTTATATAAGGCGAAAGTTTATGAAAGGAACTATAGATTTATTTTAGTAGCATCGGAAACAGTGTACCATTCTCCGCCGACAACCAAGCGGTCGACGTTCTAAGAAAACGGATCGAACGGACAACTTACTTGAGAGCCGACTGTCCAGGAACTAAAATAACTCGCTTCAGTGCCTGTTCTCACAAATTTTGCCCCGATCTAGGACTTAGAATATTTTTCCTTAATTATAAGGAATCAGCATTATCGACAAAGTTTTTCGGAACACAGGAAAAGAATTATTTGTTAAAAAAATTGTTCTCCTAAAAGAGAAACCTGTAAGTCGAAAGATGTATACGGAACTGATATATATATATATATATATACTAATCTATATAATACTATAGAAAATATAATATAGTTCTGGATCATCGATATATAAAATCGAATTTGCAAATTTTAATATAAGTAGAAATGCAAATCCGATATGTCTCTCAAATTCTATTCCAAACACCACACGCTCCTTATATAAGGCGAAAGATTATGAAAGGAACTATAGATTTATTTTAGTAGCATCGGAAACAGTGTACCATTCTCCGCCGACAACCAAGCGGTCGACGTTCTAAGAAAACGGATCGAACGGACAACTAACTTGAGAGCCGACTGTCCAGGAACTAAAATAACTCGCTTCAGTGCCTGTTCTCACAAATTTTGCCCCGATCTAGGACTTAAAAAATTTTTCCTTAATTATAAGGAATCAGCATAATAGACAAAGTTTTTCGGAACACAGGAAAAGAATCATTTGTTAAAAAAATTGTTCTCCTAAAAGAGAAACCTGTAAGTCGAAAGATGTATACGGTACTGATATATATATATATATATATATATATATATATACTAATCTATATAATACTATAGAAAATATAATATAGTTCTGGATCATCGATATATAAAATCGAATTTGCAAATTTTAATATAAGTAGAAATGCAAATCCGATATGTCTCTCAAATTCTATTCCAGACACCACACGCTCCTTATATAAGGCGAAAGTTTATGAAAGGAACTATAGATTTATTTTAGTAGCATCGGAAACAGTGTTCCATTCTCCGTCGACAACCAAGCGGTCGACGTCAAAAGAAAACGAATCGAACGGACAACTTACTTGAGAGCCGACTGACCAGGAACTACAATAACTCGCTTCAGTGCCTGGGCTCACAAATATTTCCCCGATCAAGGACTTAGAAATTTTTTCATTACTTACAACTAATCAGAATTATAGGCAAAGTTTTTCGGAACACAGGAAAAGAATTATTTGTTAAAAAAAATTGTTCTCCTAAAAGAGAAACCTGTAAGTCGAAGGATGTATACGGTACTGATATATATATATATATATATATATATATATATATATATATATATATATATATATATATATATATATATATATACTAATCTATATAATACTATAGAAAATATAATATAGTTCTGGATCATCGATATATAAAATCGAATTTGCAAATTTTAATATAAGTAGAAATGCAAATCCGATATGTCTCTCAAATTCTATTCCAGACACCACACGCTCCTTATATAAGGCGAAAGATTATGAAAGGAACTATAGATTTATTTTAGTAGCATCGGAAACAGTGTACCATTCTCCGCCGACAACCAAGCGGTCGACGTTCTTAGAAACGGATCGAACGGACAACTTACTTGAGAGCCGACTGTCCAGGAACTAAAATAACTCGCTTCAGTGCCTGTTCTCACAAATTTTGCCCCGATCAAGGACTTAGAAATTTTTTCATTAATTACAACTAATCAGCATTATAGACAAAGTTTTTCGGAACACAGGAAAAGAATTATTTGTTAAAAAAAATTGTTCTCCTAAAAGAGAAACCTGTAAGTCGAAGCATGCATACGGTACTGATATATATATATATATATATATATATATATATATACTAATCTATATAATACTATAGAAAATATAATATAGTTCTGGATCATCGATATATAAAATCGAATTTGCAAATTTTATTATAAGTAGAAATGCAAATCCGATATGTCTCTCAAATTCTATTCCAAACACCACACGCTCCTTATATAAGGCGAAAGATTATGAAAGGAACTATAGATTTATTTTAGTAGCATCGGAAACAGTGTACCATTCTCCGCCGACAACCAAGCGGTCGACGTTCTAAGAAAACGGATCGAACGGAACACTAACTTGAGATCCGACTGTCCAGGAACTAAAATAACTCGCTTCAGTGCCTGTTCTCACAAATTTTGCCCCGATCTAGGACTTAAAAAATTTTTCCTTAATTATAAGGAATCAGCATAATAGACAAAGTTTTTCGGAACACAGGAAAAGAATCATTTGTTAAAAAAATTGTTCTCCTAAAAGAGAAAACTGTAAGTCGAAATATGTATACGGTACTGATATATATATATATATATATATATACTAATCTATATAATACTATAGAAAATATAATATAGTTCTGGATCATCGTTATATAAAATCGAATTTGCAAATTTTCCTATAAGTAGAAATGCAAATCCGATATCTATCTCAAATTCTATTCCAGACACCACACGCTCCTTATATAAGGCGAAAGTTTATGAAAAGAAATATAGATTTATTTTAGTAGCATCGGAAACAGTGTACCATTCTCCGCCGACAACCAAGCGGTCGACGTTCTTAGAAAACGGATCGAACGGACAACTTACTTGAGAGCCGACTGTCCAGGAACGAAAATAACTCGCTTCAGTGCCTGTTCTCACAAATTTTGCCCCGATCTTGGACTTAGAAATTTTTTCCTTAATTATAAGGAATCAGCATTATAGACAAAGTTTTTCGGAACACAGGAAAAGAATTATTTGTTAAAAAAAAATTGTTCTCCTAAAAGAGAAACCTGTAAGTCGAAAGATGTATACGGAACTGATATATATATATATATATATATATATATATATATATATATATATATATATATATATATATATATATATATATATATATATATATATATATATATATACTAATCTATATAATACTATAGAAAATATAATATAGTTCTGGATCGTCGTTATATAAAATCGAATTTGCTAATTTTATTATAACTAGAAATGCAAATCCGATATCTCTCTCAAATTCTATTCCAGACACCACACGCTCTTTATATAAGGCGAAAGTTTATGAAAGGAACTATAGATTTATTTTAGTAGCATCGGAAACAGTGTACCATTCTCCGCCGACAACCAAGCGGTCGACGTTCTTGGAAAACGGATCGAACGGACAACTTACTTGAGAGCCGACTGTCCAGGAACTAAAATAACTCGCTTCAGTGCCTGTTCTCACAAATTTTGCCCCGATCTAGGACTTAAAAATTTTTCCTTAATTATAAGGAATCAGCATTATAGACAAAGTTTTTCGGAACACAGGAAAAGAATTATTTGTTAAAAAAAATTGTTCTCCTAAAAGAGAAACCTGTAAGTCGAAAGATGTATACGGTACTGATATATATATATATATATATATATATATACTAATCTATATAATACTATAGAAAATATAATATAGTTCTGGATCATCGATATATAAAATCGAATTTGCAAATTTTAATATAAGTAGAAATGCAAATCCGATATGTCTCTCAAATTCTATTCCAGACACCACACGCTCCTTATATAAGGCGAAAGTTTATGAAAGGAACTATAGATTTATTTTAGTAGCATCGGAAACAGTGTACCATTATCCGCCGACAATCAAGCGATCGACGTTCTAAGAAAACGGATCGAACGGACAACTTACTTGAGAGCCGACTGTCCAGGAACGAAAATAACTCGCTTCAGTGCCTGTTCTCACAAATTTTCCCCGATCTAGGAGTTAGAAAATTTTTCCTTAATTATAAGGAATCAGCATTATAGACAAAGTTTTTCGGAACACAGGAAAAGAATTATTTGTTAAAAAAAATTGTTCTCCTAAAAGAGAAACCTGTAAGTCGAAGGATGTATACGGTACTGATATATATATATATATATATATATATATATATATATATACTAATCTATATTATACTATAGAAAATATAATATAGTTCTGGATCATCGTTATATAAAATCGAATTTGCAAATTTTCCTTTAAGTAGACATGCGAATCCGATATATCTCTCAAATCGTATTCCAGACACCACACGCTTCTTATATAAGGCGAAAGTTTATGAAAGGAACTATAGATTTATTTTAGTAGCATCGGAAACAGTGTACCATTCTCCGCCGACAACCAAGCGGTCGACGTTCTTAGAAAACGGATCGAACGGACAACTTACTTGAGAGCCGACTGTCCAGGAACGAAAATAACTCGCTTCAGTGCCTGTTCTCACAAATTTTGCCCCGATCTTGGACTTAGAAATTTTTTCCTTAATTATAAGGAATCAGCATAATAGACAAAGTTTTTCGGAACACAGGAAAAGAATCATTTGTTAAAAAAAATTGTTCTCCTAAAAGAGAAACCTGTAAGTCGAAATATGTATACGGTACTGATATATATATATATATATATATATATATACTAATCTATATAATACTATAGAAAATATAATATAGTTCTGGATCATCGATATATAAAATCGAATTTGCAAATTTTCCTTTAAGTAGACGTGCAAATCCGATATAACTCTCAAATCGTATTCCAGACACCACACTCTCCTTATATAAGGCGAAAGTTTATGAAAGGAACTATAGATTTATTTTAGTAGCATCGAAAACAGTGTACCATTTTCCGCCGGCAACCGAGCGGTCGACGTTCTAAGAAAACGGATCGAACGGACAACTTACTTGAGAGCCGACTGTCCAGGAACGAAAATAACACGCTTCAGTGCCTGTTCTCACAAATTTTGCCCCGAACTAGGACTTAAAAATTTTTCCTTAATTATAAGGAATCAGCATTATAGACAAAGTTTTTCGGAACACAGGAAAAGAATCATTTGTTAAAAAAAATTGTTCTCCTAAAAGAGAAACCTGTAAGTCGAAAGATGTATACGGTACTGATATATATATATATATATATATATATATATATATATATACTAATCTATATAATACTATAGAAAATATAATATAGTTCTGGATCATCGATATATAAAATCGAATTTGCAAATTTTAATATAATTAGAAATGCAAATCCGATATCTCTCTCAAATTCTATTCCAGACACCACACGCTCCTTATATAAGGCGAAAGTTTATGAAAGGAACTATAGATTTATTTTAGTAGCATCGGAAACAGTGTTCCATTCTCCGTCGACAACCAAGCGGTCGACGTCCAAAGAAAACGGATCGAACGGACAACTTACTTGAGAGCCGACTAACCAGGAACTATAATAACTCGCTTTAGTGCCTGGGCTCACAAATTTTTCCCCAATCAAGGACTTAGAAATTTTTTCATTAATTATAACAAATCAGAATTATAGGCAAAGTTTTTCGGAACACAGGAAAAGAATTATTTGTTAAAAAAAATTGTTCTCCTAAAAGAGAAACCTGTAAGTCGAAGGATGTATACGGTACTGATATATATATATATATATACTAATCTATATAATACTATAGAAAATATAATATAGTTCTGGATCATCGATATATAAAATCGAATTTGCAAATTTTAATATAAGTAGAAATGCAAATCCGATATGTCTCTCAAATTCTATTCCAGACACCACACGCACCTTATATAAGGCGAAAGATTATGAAAGGAACTATAGATTTATTTTAGTAGCATCGGAAACAGTGTACCATTTTCCGCCGACAACCAAGCGGTCGACGTTCTAAGAAAACGGATCGAACGGACAACTAACTTGAGAGCCGACTGTCCAGGAACTAAAATAACTCGCTTCAGTGCCTGTTCTCACAAATTTTGCCCCTATCTAGGACTTAAAAAATTTTTCCTTAATTATAAGGAATCAGCATAATAGACAAAGTTTTTCGGAACACAGGAAAAGAATCATTTGTTAAAAAAATTGTTCTCCTAAAAGAGAAACCTGTAAGTCGAAATATGTATACGGTACTGATATATATATATATATATATATATATATATACTAATCTATATAATACTCTAGAAAATATAATATAGTTCTGGATCATCGTTATATAAAATCGAATTTGCAAATTTTCCTATAAGTAGAAACACAAATCCGATATCTTTCTCAAATTCTATTCCAAACACCACACGCTCTTTATATAAGGCGAAAGTTTATGAAAGGAACTATAGATTTATTTTAGTAGCATCGGAAACAGTGTACCATTCTCCGCCGACAACCAAGCGGTCGACGTTCTAAGAAAACGGATCGAACGGACAACTTACTTGAGAGCCGACTGTCCAGGAACTAAAATAACACGCTTGAGTGGATGTTCTCACAAATTTTGCCCCGATCTAGGACTTAGAATATTTTTCCTTAATTATAAGATATCAGCATTATCGACAAAGTTTTTCGGAACACAGGAAAGAATCATTTGTTAAAAAAATTGTTCTCCTAAAAGAGAAAACTGTAAGTCGAAATATGTATACGGTACTGATATATATATATATATACTATATATATTATATATACATATATATATATAAATATCGTACTATAGAAAATATAATATAGTTCTGGATCATCGTTATATAAAATCGAATTTGCAAATTTTCCTATAAGTAGAAATGCAAATCCGATATCTCTCTCAAATTCTATTCCAGACACCACACGCTCCTTATATAAGGCGAAAGATTATGAAAGGAACTATAGATTTATTTAATAGCATCGGAAACAGTGTACCATTCTCCGCCGACAACCAAGCTTTCGACGTTCTTAGAAACGGATCGAACGGACAACTTACTTGAGAGCCGACTGTCCAGGAACTATAATAACTCGCTTCAGTGCCTCTTCTCACAAATTTTGCCCCGATCTAGGACTTAAATATTTTTCCTTAATTATAAGAAATCAGCATAATAGACAAAGTTTTTCGAAACACAGGAAAAGAATCATTTGTTAAAAAAATTGTTCTCCTAAAAGAGAAACCTGTAAGTCGAAATATGTATACGGTACTGATATATATATATATATACTAATCTATATAATACTCTAGAAAATATAATATAGTTCTGGATCATCGTTATATAAAATCGAATTTACAAATTTTCCTATAAGTAGAAATGCAAATCCGATATGTCTCTCAAATTCTATTCCAGACACCACACGCTCCTTATATAAGGCGAAAGTTTATGAAAGGAACTATAGATTTATTTTAGTAGCATCGGAAACAGTGTACCATTCTCCGCCGACAACCAAGCGGTCGACGTTCTAAGAAAACGGATCGAACGGACAACTTACTTGAGAGCCGACTGTCCAGGAACTATAATAACTCGCTTCAGTGCCTCTTCTCACACATTTTGCCCCGATCTAGGACTTAAATATTTTTCCTTAATTATAAGGAATCAGCATTATAGACAAAGTTTTTCGGAACACAGGAAAAGAATTATTTGTTAAAAAAATTGTTCTCCTAAAAGAGAAACCTGTAAGTCGAAAGATGTATACGGTACTGATATATATATATATATATATATATATATATATATATATATATATATACTAATCTATATAATACTATAGAAAATATAATATAGTTCTGGATCATCGTTATATAAAATCGAATTTGCAAATTTTAATATAAGTAGAAATGCAAATCCGATATCTCTCTCAAATTCTATTCCAGACACCACACGCTCCTTATATAAGGCGAAAGTTTATGAAAGGAACTATAGATTTATTTTAGTAGCATCGGAAACAGTGTACCATTCTCCGCCGACAACCAAGCGGTCGACGTTCTAAGAAAACGGATCGAACGGACAACTTACTTGAGAGCCGACTGTCCAGGAACTAAAATAACTCGCTTCAGTGCCTGTTCTCACAAATTTTGCCCCGATCTAGGACTTAGAATATTTTTCCTTAATCATAAGGAATCAGCATTATAGACAAAGTTTTTCGGAACACAGGAAAAGAATTATTTCTTTAAAAAAATCGTTCTCCTAAAAGAGAAAACTGTAAGTCGAAGAATGTATACGGTACTGATATATATATACTAATCTATATAATACTCTAGAAAATATAATATAGTTCTGGATCATCGTTATATAAAATCGAATTTGCAAATTTTCCTATAAGTAGAAATGCAAATCCGATATCTATCTCAAATTCTATTCCAGACACCACACGCTCCTTATATAAGGCGAAAGTTTATGAAAAGAAATATAGATTTATTTTAGTAGCATCGGAAAAAGTGTACCATTCTCCGCCGACAACCAAGCGGTCGACGTTCTTAGAAAATGGATCGAACGGACAACTTACTTGAGAGCCGACTGTCCAGGAACGAAAATAACTCGCTTCAGTGCCTGTTCTCAAAAATTTTGCCCCGATCTTGGACTTAAAAATTTTTCCTTAATTATAAGGAATCAGCATTATAGACAAAGTTTTTCGGAACACAGGAAAAGAATTATTTGTTAAAAAAAATTGTTCTCCTAAAAGAGAAACCTGTAAGTCGAAAGATGTATACGGTACTGATATATATATATATATATATATATATATATATATATATATATATATATATATATATATATATATACTAATTTATATAATACTATAGAAAATATAATATAGTTCTGGATCATCGATATATAAAATCGAATTTGCAAATTTTATTATAAGTAGAAATGCAAATCCGATATGTCTCTCAAATTCTATTCCAGACACCACACGCTCCTTATATAAGGCGAAAGTTTATGAAAGGAAATATAGATTTATTTAATAGCATCGGAAACAGTGTACCATTCTCCGCCGACAACCAAGCGGTCGACGTTCTTAGAAACGGATCGAACGGACAACTTACTTGAGAGCCGACTGTCCAGGAACTAAAATAACTCGCTTCAGTGCCTGTTCTCACAAATTTTGCCCCAATCTAGGACTTAAAAATTTTTCCTTAATCACAAGGAATCAGCATTATAGACAAAGTTTTTCGGAACACAGGAAAGGAATTATTTGTTAAAAAAAATTGTTCTCCTAAAAGAGAAACCTGTAAGTCGAAAGATGTATACGGAACTGATATATATATATATATACTAATCTATATAATACTATAGAAAATATAATATAGTTCTGGATCATCGATATATAAAATCGAATTTGCAAATTTTAATATAAGTAGAAATGCAAATCCGATATGTCTCTCAAATTCTATTCCAGACACCACACGCTCCTTATATAAGGCGAAAGATTATGAAAGGAACTATAGATTTATTTTAGTAGCATCGGAAACAGTGTACCATTTTCCGCCGACAACCAAGCGGTCGACGTTCTAAGAAAACGGATCGAACGGACAACTAACTTGAGAGCCGACTGTCCAGGAACTAAAATAACTCGCTTCAGTGCCTGTTCTCACAAATTTTGCCCCGATCTAGGACTTAAAAAATTTTTCCTTAATTATAAGGAATCAGCATAATAGACAAAGTTTTTCGGAACACAGTAAAAGAATCATTTGTTAAAAAAATTGTGCTCCTAAAAGAGAAACCTGTAAGTCGAAATATGTATACGGTACTGATATATATATATATATATATATATATATATATATATATATATATATATATACTAATCTATATAATACTCTAGAAAATATAATATAGTTCTGGATCATCGTTATATAAAATCGAATTTGCAAATTTTCCTATAAGTAGAAATGCAAATCCGATATCTCTCTCAAATTCTATTCCAGACACCACACGCTCCTTATATAAGGCGAAAGTTTATGAAAGGAACTATAGATTTATTTTAGTAGCATCGGAAACAGTGTACCATTCTCCGCCGACAACCAAGCGGTCGACGTTCTTAGAAAACGGATCGAACGGACAACTTACTTGAGAGCCGACTGTCCAGGAACGAAAATAACTCGCTTCAGTGCCTGTTCTCACAAATTTTGCCCCGATCTAGGACTTAGAAATTTTTTCCTTAATTATAAGGAATCAGCATTATAGACAAAGTTTTTCGGAACACAGGAAAAGAATCATTTGTTAAAAAAAATTGTTCTCCTAAAAGAGAAACCTGTAAGTCGAAATATGTATACGGTACTGATATATATATATATATATATATACTAATCTATATAATACTATAGAAAATATAATATAGTTCTGGATCATCGTTATATAAAATCGAATTTGCAAATTTTCCTATAAGTAGAAATGCAAATCCGATATCTCTCTCAAATTCTATTCCAGACACCACACGCTCCTTATATAAGGCGAAAGTTTATGAAAGGAAATATAGATTTATTTTAGTAGCATCGGAAACAGTGTACCATTCTCCGCCGACAACCAAGCGGTCGACGTTCTAAGAAAACGGATCGAACGGACAACTTACTTGAGAGCCGACTGACCAGGAACTATAATAACTCGCTTCAGTGCCTGGGCTCACAAATATTTCCCCGATCAAGGACTTAGAAATTTTTTCATTAATTACAACTAATCAGCATTATAGACAAAGTTTTTCGGAACACAGGAAAAGAATTATTTGTTAAAAAAAATTGTTCTCCTAAAAGAGAAACCTGTAAGTCGAAGCATGCATACGGTACTGATATATATATATATATATACTAATCTATATAATACTATAGAAAATATAATATAGTTCTGGATCATCGATATATAAAATCGAATTTGCAAATTTTATTATAAGTAGAAATGCAAATCCGATATGTGTCTCAAATTCTATTCCAGACACCACACGCTCCTTATATAAGGCGAAAGATTATGAAAGGAACTATAGATTTATTTTAGTAGCATCGGAAACAGTGTACCATTCTCCGCCGACAACCAAGCGGTCGACGTTCTAAGAAAACGGATCGAACGGACAACTAACTTGAGAGCCGACTGTCCAGGAACTAAAATAACTCGCTTCAGTGCCTGTTCTCACAAATTTTGCCCCGATCTTGGACTTAGAAATTTTTTCCTTAATTATAAGGAATCAGCATAATAGACAAAGTTTTTCGGAACACAGGAAAAGAATCATTTGTTAAAAAAATTGTTCTCCTAAAAGAGAAACCTGTAAGTCGAAATATGTATACGGTACTGATATATATATATATATATACTAATCTATATAATACTATAGAAAATATAATATAGTTCTGGATCATCGTTATATAAAATCGAATTTGCAAATTTTCCTATAAGTAGAAATGCAAATCCGATATCTCTCTCAAATTCTATTCCAGACACCACACGCTCCTTATATAAGGCGAAAGATTATGAAAGGAACTATAGATTTATTTAATAGCATCGGAAACAGTGTACCATTCTCCGCCGACAACCAAGCGGTCGACGTTCTTAGAAAATGGATGGAACGGACAACTTACTTGAGAGCCGACTGTCCAGGAACGAAAATAACTCGCTTCAGTGCCTGTTCTCAAAAATTTTGCCCCGATCTTGGACTTAGAAATTTTTTCCTTAATTATAAGGAATCAGCATAATAGACAAAGTTTTTCGGAACACAGGAAAAGAATCATTTGTTAAAAAAATTGTTCTCCTAAAAGAGAAAACTGTAAGTCGAAATATGTATACGGTACTGATATATATATATACTAATCTATATAATACTCTAGAAAATATAATATAGTTCTGGATCATCGTTATATAAAATCGAATTTGCAAATTTTAATATAATTAGAAATGCAAATCCGATATCTCTCTCAAATTCTATTCCAGACACCACACGCTCCTTATATAAGGCGAAAGATTATGAAAGGAACTATAGATTTATTTTAGTAGCATCGGAAACAGTGTACCATTCTCCGCCGACAACCAAGCGGTCGACGTTCTTAGAAACGGATCGAACGGACAACTTACTTGAGAGCCGACTGTCCAGGAACTAAAATAACTCGCTTCAGTGCCTGTTCTCACAAATTTTGCCCCGATCTAGGACTTAAAAATTTTTCCTTAATTATAAGGAATCAGCATTATAGACAAAGTTTTTCGGAACACAGGAAAAGAATTATTTGTTAAAAAAAATTGTTCTCCTAAAAGAGAAACCTGTAAGTCGAAGGATGTATACGGTACTGATATATATATATATATATATATATATATATATATATATATATATATATATATACTAATCTATATAATACTCTAGAAAATATAATATAGTTCTGGATCATCGTTATATAAAATCGAATTTGCAAATTTTCCTATAAGTAGAAATGCAAATCCGATATCTCTCTCAAATTCTATTCCAGACACCACACGCTCCTTATATAAGGCGAAAGTTTATGAAAGGAACTATAGATTTATTTTAGTAGCATCGGAAACAGTGTACCATTATCCGCCGACAACCAAGCGGTCGACGTTCTTAGAAAACGGATCGAACGGACAACTTAATTGAGAGCCGACTGTCCAGGAACGAAAATAACTCGCTTCAGTGCCTGTTCTCACAAATTTTGCCCCGATCTAGGACTTAGAAAAATTTTCCTTAATTATAAGGAATCAGCATTATCGACAAAGTTTTTCGGAACACAGGAAAAGAATTATTTGTTAAAAAAAATTGTTCTTCGAAAAGAGAAACCTGTAAGTCGAAGGATGTATACTGTACTGATATATATATATACTAATCTATATTATACTATAGAAAATATAATATAGTTCTGGATCATCGTTATATAAAATCGAGTTTGCAAATTTTCCTATAAGTAGAAATGCAAATCCGATATCTCTCTCAAATTCTATTCCAGACACCACACGCTCCTTATATAAGGCGAAAGTTTATGAAAGGAACTATAGATTTATTTTAGTAGCATCGGAAACAGTGTTCCATTCTCCGTCGACAACCAAGCGGTCGACGTCAAAAGAAAACGGATCGAACGGACAACTTACTTGAGAGCCGACTGACCAGGAACTAAAATAACTCGCTTCAGTGCCTGGGCTCACAAATTTTTCACCGATCAAGGACTTAGAAATTTTTTCATTAATTACAACTAATCAGCATTATAGACAAAGTTTTTCGGAACACAGGAAAAGAATTATTTGTTAAAAAAAATTGTTCTCCTAAAAGAGAAACCTGTAAGTCGAAGCATGCATACGGTACTGATATATATATATATATATATATATATATATATATATATATATATATATATATATATATATATATATATATATAATACTATAGAAAATATAATATAGTTCTGGATCATCGATATATAAAATCGAATTTGCAAATTTTAATATAAGTAGAAATGCAAATCCGATATGTCTCTCAAATTCTATTCCAGACACCACACGCTCCTTATATAAGGCGAAAGATTATGAAAGGAACTATAGATTTATTTTAGTAGCATCGGAAACAGTGTACCATTCTCCGCCGACAACCAAGCGGTCGACGTTCTAAGAAAACGGATCGAACGGACAACTAACTTGAGAGCCGACTGTCCAGGAACTAAAATAACTCGCTTCAGTGCCTGTTCTCACAAATTTTGCCCCGATGTAGGACTTAAAAAATTTTTCCTTATTTATAAGGAATCAGCATTATAGACAAAGTTTTTCGGAACACAGGAAAATAATAATTTGTTAAAAAAAATTGTTCTCCTAAAAGAGAAACCTGTAAGTCGAAGGATGTATACTGTACTGATATATATATATACTAATCTATATTATACTATAGAAAATATAATATAGTTCTGGATCATCGTTATATAAAATCGAGTTTGCAAATTTTCCTTTAAGTAGAAATGCAAATCCGATATATCTCTCAAATCGTATTCCAGACACCACACAATCCTTATATAAGGCGAAAGTTTATGAAAGGAACTATAGATTTATTTTAGTAGCATCGGAAACAGTGTTCCATTCTCCGTCGACAACCAAGCGGTCGACGTCAAAAGAAAACGAATCGAACGGACAACTTACTTGAGAGCCGACTGACCAGGAACTACAATAACTCGCTTCAGTGCCTGTTCTCACAAATTTTGCCCCGATCTAGGACTTAGAAAATTTTTCCTTAATTATAAGGAATCAGCATTATCGACAAAGTTTTTCGGAACACAGGAAAAGAATTATTTGTTAAAAAAAATTGTTCTCCTAAAAGAGAATTCTGTAAGTCGAAGGATGTATACGGTACTGATATATATATATATATATATATATATATATATATATATATATATATATATATATATATATATATATATATATATATATATATATATATATAAATATATATATATATATATACTAATCTATATCATACTATAGAAAATATAATATAGTTCTGGATCATCGTTATATAAAATCGAATTTGCAAATTTTAATATAAGTAGAAATGCAAATCCGATATCTATCTCAAATTCTATTCCAGACACCACACGCTCCTTATATGAGGCGAAAGTTTATGAAAGGAACTATAGATTTATTTTAGTAGCATCGGAAACAGTGTACCATTCTCCGCCGACAACCAAGCGGTCGACGTTCTAAGAAAACGGATCGAACGGACAACTTACTTGAGAGCCGACTGTCCAGGAACTAAAATAACACGCTTCAGTGCCTGTTCTCACAAATTTTGCCCCGATCTAGGACTTAGAATATTTTTCCTTAATCATAAGGAATCAGCATTATCGACAAAGTTTTTCGGAACACAGGAAAGAATCATTTGTTAAAAAAAATTGTTTTTCTAAAAGAGAAACCTGTAAGTCGAAAGATGTATACGGTACTGATATATATATATATATATACTAATCTATATAATACTATAGAAAATATAATATAGTTCTGGATCATCGTTATATAAAATCGAATTTGCAAATTTTCCTATAAGTAGAAATGCAAATCCGATATCTCTCTCAAATTCTATTCCAGACACCACACGCTCCTTATATGAGGCGAAAGTTTATGAAAGGAACTATAGATTTATTTTAGTAGCATCGGAAACAGTGTACCAATCTCCGCCGACAACCAAGCGGTCGACGTTCTTAGAAAACGGATCGAACGGACAACTTACTTAAAAGCCGACTGTCCAGGAACGAAAATGACTCGCTTCAGTGCCTGTTCTCACAAATTTTGCCCCGATCTAGGACTTAGAATATTTTTCCTTAATTATAAGGAATCAGCATTATAGACAAAGTTTTTCGGAACACAGGAAAAGAATCATTTGTTAAAAAAAATTGTTCTCCTAAAAGAGAAACCTGTAAGTCGAAATATGTATACGGTACTGATATATATATATATATATATATATATATATATATATATATATATATATATATATATATACTAATCTATATAATACTATAGAAAATATAATATAGTTCTGGATCATCGATATATAAAATCGAATTTGCAAATTTTAATATAAGTAGAAATGCAAATCCGATATGTCTCTCAAATTCTATTCCAGACACCACACGCTCCTTATATAAGGCGAAAGATTATGAAAGGAACTATAGATTTATTTTAGTAGCATCGGAAACAGTGTACCATTCTCCGCCGACAACCAAGCGGTCGACGTTCTAAGAAAACGGATCGAACGGACAACTAACTTGAGAGCCGACTGTCCAGGAACTAAAATAACTCGCTTCAGTGCCTGTTCTCACAAATTTTGCCCCGATCTAGGACTTAAAAAATTTTTCCTTAATTATAAGGAATCAGCATAATAGACAAAGTTTTTCGGAACACAGGAAAAGAATCATTTGTTAAAAAAATTGTTCTCCTAAAAGAGAAACCTGTAAGTCGAAATATGTATACGGTACTGATATATATATATATATATATACTAATCTATATAATACTCTAGAAAATATAATATAGTTCTGGATCATCGTTATATAAAATCGAATTTGCAAATTTTCCTATAAGTAGAAATGCAAATCCGATATCTCTCTCAAATTCTATTCCAGACACCACACGCTCCTTATATAAGGCGAAAGTTTATGAAAGGAACTATAGATTTATTTTAGTAGCATCGGAAACAGTGTACCATTCTCCGCCGACAACCAAGCGGTCGACGTTCTTAGAAACGGATCGAACGGACAACTTACTTGAGAGCCGACTGTCCAAGAACGAAAATAACTCGCTTCAGTGCCTGTTCTCACAAATTTTGCCCCGATCTATTACTTAGAAATTTTTTCCTTAACTATAAGGAATGAGCATTATAGACAAAGTTTTTAGGAACACAGGAAAAGAATCATTTGTTAAAAAAAATTGTTCTCCTAAAAGAGAAACCTGTAAGTTGAAAGATGTATACGGAACTGATATATATATACTAATCTATATAATACTATAGAAAATATAATATAGTTCTGGATCATCGTTATATAAAATCGAATTTGCAAATTTTCCTATAAGTAGAAGTGCAAATCCGATATCTCTCTCAAATTCTATTCCAGACACCACACGCTCCTTATATAAGGCGAAAGTTTATGAAAGGAACTATAGATTTATTTTAGTAGCATCGGAAACAGTGTACCATTCTCCGCCGACAACCAAGCGGTCGACGTTCTTAGAAAACGGATCGAACGGACAACTTACTTGAGAGCCGACTGTCCAGGAACGAAAATAACTCGCTTCAGTGCCTGTTCTCACAAATTTTGCCCCGATCTATTACTTAGAAATTTTTTCCTTAATTACAAGGAATCAGCATTATAGACAAAGTTTTTCGGAACACAGGAAAAGAATCATTTGGTAAAAAAATTGTTCTCCTAAAAGAGAAACCTGTAAGTCGAAAGATGTATACGGTACTGATATATATATACTAATCTAATATAATACTATAGAAAATATAATATAGTTTTGGATCATCGTTATATAAAATCGAATTTGCAAATTTTCCTATAAGTAGAAATGCAAATCCGATATCTCTCTCAAATTCTATTCCAGACACCACACGTTCCTTATATAAAGCGAAAGTTTATGACAGGAACTATAGATTTATTTTAGTAGCATCGGAAACAGTGTACCATTCACCGCCGACAACCAAGCGGTCGACGTTCTTAGAAAACGGATCAAACTGACAACTTACTTGAGAGCCGACTGTCCAGGAACGAAAATAACTCGCTTCAGTGCCTGTTCTCACAAATTTTGCCCCGATCTAGGACTTAGAAAATTTTTCCTTAACTACATGGTATCAGCATTATAGACAAAGTTTTTCGGAACACAGGAAAAGAATCATTTGTTAAAAAAAATTATTCTCCTAAAAGATGAACCTGTAAGTCGAAGGATGTATACGGTACTAATATATATATATATATATATATATATATATATATATATATATATATATATACTAATCTATATTATATTATAGAAAATATAATATAGTTCTGGATCATCGTTATATAAAATCGAATTTGCAAATTTTAATATAAATAGAAATACAAATCCGATATCTCTCTCAAATTCTATTCCAGACACCACACGCTCCTTATATAAGGCGAAAGTTTATGAAAGGAACTATAGATTAATTTTATTAGTATCGGAAACAGTGTACCATTGTCCGCCGACAACCAAGCGGTCGACGTTCTAAGTAAACGGATCGAACGGACAACTTACTTGGGAGCCGACTGTCCAGGAACGAAAATAACTCGCTTCAGTGCCTGTTCTCACAAATTTTGCCCCGATCTAAAACTTAGAAATTTTTTCCTTAATTATAAGGTATCAGCATTATAGACAAAGTTTTTCGGTTGGTTCTTTGGTTGATTGAAGTTTAATAGCGCTAAATCCTCTAGGGACAAACTGCGCCAAACAAGATGAAAATAATTACAGGCTCAAAAACAGATTAAAGCAACTATAAAAATAAAACATACAACATAAAACACGAAACAAAAATTAAGTTATATACAGATTAACAAGAATTGAAAATTGAGTGAATTATTGAAAGATTAAAAATGAAAATTAGAAAATTGAAATACAATCAATAATCTATTTCCTATAAAAACCGTTGACGATGAAAGGGAACAAGTTTGGAATTCGAGTTTATAATTGAATTAAGACTCGGCGATGGATTATCAATTTTATATACATTGATTTTAAACAAACACACGAGTTTAAAATATGTGCGACTGTGTATGGTGTCTTGCAATACGCACACTGTGGAGAAGCTTCACCCAGCAAGAGACATGGTGAGTCTGACACTCGAAAACGATGAGTATTACGTCATGTCTCCTAGAAGGGAGTTGAGGCCATTTAATTATCTTGGTTTTAATTTCCCGCAGTTTATTTGAAGAAATGTTATCCCAGGACATCTGCCATTTATCGAAAAGATGTTTGATGTAATTTCAAGTCAGGATAAGGAAACAGTGTTGAGAAAGTCACTTGCAGACCTGGTAGAGTCCACAAGTTCATTGCCTTTAATGCCGACGTGAGAGGGAACCCAGCTAAAAACTAGCGAGATTCCCATGGAAGTAAGTTTAGTTATTGTAGTAAGAATTTTGAAAATAACGGGATTATTACAATTATTTGAATGCAATGAATTTAGAACACTTTGGGAGTCTGTATAGATAATAAAATATTTACTATTGTAATTCACCAATTCTTCTAAAGCCTTCAAGATAGCAAAGGCCTCAGCAGAAAAGATGGAGATCTTAGGGTGAAGTCTGAAGCTATTGATTTTATCTTTAATAAGGTAAGCACAGCTGACATAATTAGTGGATTTTGAACCATCTGTGAAAACAGAGGTGTAATTTTTATAATATTGCTTGTGATCTTCAAAATTTTTTGATAATGATATTATTAGTTGAGCTTTTGTCAAATATTAAATCGGTTTATTATAGTAAAATTAGGAGTGTGCCAAGGATATATCAATATTGTAGGTATTGTATCTATATTGTCTAAGTTTAGATCTTTTAAAATTTTCATTTATCCTTCCCTAAAAAGGCAGAACACAAGAAGGTCTAGCATTGTATAATCGTTAATGTTAATTGAGTGTATGTTGATGAATGGGATGGTTTATATAAGATGACGTTCTGAAGTAGTACTGAAGAGATAACATCTGTCGACGTAATTCAAGAGGAGCGTCACAGCAGTCAACGTAGAGACTTTCTACTGGAGATGTTCTAAAAGCCCCAGAACACAATCGAAGAGCAGAATGGTGAATTATTAGCTTTTGAAGGACAGAAACGCGTGTACCATATACAGGACATCCAAGTCCAGTTTTGAGCGGATGAACGATAGATCTTAATTAGAACGATCAGCTCCCCATGAGGTCTTAGAAAGAATTTTGAGGATATTGAGCTTCCTTCGCAATTTTTTCCGCAAGTTTGTGATATGGGGTGAAAATAAGTTTTTTGTCAAAAAAGACACCGAGAAAATTCACCTCATTCACAATGTTGATGTTTATCAAGAAACATCTCTTGGGTCAGGGTGCAGACCTCTTTTTTTGCAAAAATGCACACAACATGTCTTTGAACTTGAAAAGCTGAAACCATTCTCGCTCGCCCACTTACTAATCTTGTTAACTGCTGTCTGGAGTTGTCTGTTAATAAATCTCATATCCGCTCCTTCACATGAGATATGGAGATCGTCGACATACAAACTTCCATTAACAGAGGGAGGTATCTAGTTCAGAATCCCATTAATTGCAATAATGAATAGAGTCACACTCAATACGCTTCCCTGAGGTACCCCTTCTTCTTGAATAAAAGTGCGAGATAATGTATTTGATACTCTAACTCGGAAATTTCTTAACGCCAAAAAATTTTGTATAAAAATAGGCATATTACCACGCAACTCTAAATTGAATAGTTGCTGTAGAATACCATGACGCCAAGTGCGGTCATATGCCTTTTCTATATCGAAGAAAACAGACACTAAATGCTTCCGTTTAACGAAAGCATTTCGGATTCTGGTTTCCAACTCCATTATATTATCTAACGTACTCCTTCTACGACGGAAACCACTCTGAAATTTGGAGAGGCAGTTATTTTCTTCTAGGTAGTATATCAAACGAACGTTTATCATTTTCTCTAGAATTTTGCATAGACAGTTCGTCAGAGCTATTGGACGGTAGCTGAGAGGATTCGTGGGGTCTTTATCAGGTTTTAGAATGGGAATAACAATAGCTTCTCTCCACGAGGAAGGAAAGCTATGTTCTCTCCATATTCTATTATAAAGTTTAAGAAGGTTGGACATCGAAAGTGAAGAGAGGTTTTTTATCATTTCGTAGGAAATATTATCCGGACCAGCAGAAGATTTATGGACTTTATTCAAGGCTCTATTTAGTTCTAAAATGGTAAAATCAGTATTATAGGGAAAGTTAAGGGTAGTCTGAAAGTTGATTGGTTTATCCTCGACTAGGTTTTTGAGTTTTGTAAAAGAGGCAGAGTAATTTGAACTTGAAGAAATATCAGCTAAAGTTGAGGCTATTGTGTTGGCTATGTCATTAAGAGAAGTTATTAGGTTATTATTATAATTTAAAATTTGGATTTGGTTGTTTGGGTAAACGCCAGAACAGCGCTTAACTTTTACCCATAAATCTTTACTAGAAATTGAGGAAGTGATACTGCTTATATAGTTCACCCACGAATCTCTTTGGCTACGTCTTAAAGTGCGGCGGAAAATACTTTTGCATTTCTTATAATTTGTAAAATTCTCCGTCTAGGATGTCTTTTTAAACACGGAAAACGCTTTTCTTTTTTCCTTATAAGTATTTTTTACAC
>JAGEOH010000461.1:17500-46742 GCA_032207245.1 Pardosa pseudoannulata
GGAGGCAAAGACCTTTATCTTCGCGATGTGGCACATGTACCGAATTTAAGGGGAAATCTAGTGTCGGGTCCCCAATTGGACAAACTAGGTATGTTTATTACAGGTAAAAGCGGCAACATAGATGTTAATTGGAAGGGTGTGGAGTTGGTGTTTAAAGCTAAGCTTCAGGAGGGCTCATATAAAATTAAATTTAAAATTCCTGAAACAAGCCGGAAAAGTGTAAAATTTAATTCTAAGGTCTCGGTGATTGAAAATAAGGTAAAGAAGCAGAAAACAGAGACATGTAATAAAAATGTCTTAGAAAAATGGCATAAGCTTCTCTCTCACATCAATACTCAAACCATAGTCCAAACCAGTAAAAATCAAGGTGTTTGGGGTTTGCCCTTATTAACTAATGCCGAAATAAAATGCAAAACATGTAAAATTAACAAACTCGAAAGAAAATCGTTTTCCTTCCTTAAACAATACCCGTTCAAAAGACCCACTAGAAATATTATTAGCTGATGGGTCCATGCATAGAAATAGGTAGAAGAGGAGAACGATATTATTTATGTATAATAGACGAATTTTCAAGAAAAACAGCATTATATCCAATATGAATTAAAAATGAAATAACAGACATCATGATAGCTCACATCAACAAAGCAGAATGTCATTTGAGACTAAGAGTAAAGAACTTTCGATCTGACAACGGAGGGGAGTTTACAGTTGGAAAATTAAAGGATTTTTTCCTAAGAAAAGGAATACAACATGAACTGACAAACCCCTATACTCCTGAGCAGAATGGTATTGTTGAGAGGTTTAACCAAACTGTTCTGAATGGAGCAAGAGCAATGTTGAGCGAGTGTAACATGGATATGAAATTTTGGCCTGACCCCATGATAATGTTTACATATACAGGGAATCGCCTTATACATAGAAACGAGACAATGACTCCGTTTGAACTATTTGAAGGAAGAAAACTGTCAGTACGTCATTTAAGGCCATTTGGAACCAAAGTATACTGCTGGATTCATGGAAGGTACCGAAAATCAAAACTTGAAAGATTAAAACCCTGGGATTCAAGATATGGATTCCGGAAGAAGAAAAGGTCATAGAGACAATTAACGTTTTATTTGATGAAGAGTCTAAACAAGAACCAACAGAAAGTAATGCAAATAAAGGAGTGGTGCTTGGCAAAGATGAAACACAACCATTGTTTCCAGAAGGTAGTGAAGACGAAGACAGAAGGAGCAGAACACTACCCTTTAAGAAGTAATTACGAATCTACTTCTGATGATGAAGATGAAACCCCAGGAAAAGTGGAATCCGTAACAGAGCAAGAATCTGAGTCAGACCCCGAAAAGGATATATCCTCTATGAAAAGAATTGTTAAATGGGATAGAGTTGTATCTGAAAGATCCGATGGCTCTCGTACTGATGTTTACTACTACGAAGCAGATAAACCTACGAGTACCAAAGGCAGAATAAGATCCTTAAATCAAGCTCAAGAATATTGCAGTAAAAATGGTATCCATTTTGATCCATCAATATTTGATTTCAAAGGGAAAATGAACAAGTATCAGGGTATTGTTGAAGAGAGAGAAATGAATGACAGCATTGATAATGTAACAGCAGACTGGACTCAAAATAGCTGACTAGATGTTATCATTCCACGCACCTTTAAGCAAGCACAAAAATCTGTTCAGTGGAAAGAATGGAGGGAAGCCATGAAAACTGAATTAAAAATGATGGAGGATCGTACGGTAGGGCATTTAGAAAAATTACCGGCTAACACTAATACCGTTGGGTGTAGATGGGTATACACATTAAAACGAGATGATAAGGGGAAAATTGTTAGATATAAAGCCTGTCTTGTGACAAAAGGATATAAACAAATAAAAGGGGAGTCATACGATTTAACCTTTAGCCCAGTCGTGAATTTTGGAGTAATAAGATTATTTCTTTCGTTGCTCGTTTCGTGTAATAATTGGTATCACACTCAATGCGATATTACCGGTGCCTATCTTTACGCACCATTGAAAGAGTATTTTTATGTTGCAACCCCCAGGTTTCAGTATCCCTGGAAAAGAAAATTTGGTTTGTAAATTGTACAGGGCTATTTATGGATTGCACCAATCAGGAAGAATGTGGTATTATGCGCTGGATAAGGTATTGCTAGAACTTAGTTTAAAAAAAATTTGAAAATTGTAATTGTGTTTATACCTATGGTTTTACAGAAAAGGCAGCTCCTATCATGAAGAGACTTGAAGACTGGGCAAATCAAAATGGTCTCCAATTTAACATCAAGAAGTGTCTTTACACCATAATCAAGAGAAGAGGATGGGTATCCAGAATACCAAGCATCCAGCTTTGCAGACACAGACTTCAATACCAGAAAGCAGTCCAGTACCTTGGAGTCACCTTTGACAACAAACTCAACTGGGTTCCCCATCTTCACAGACTGAAGGAGAAGACTTCTGCAAATGTTGCTCGTCTTTCAAGAGTACAAGGCAACAACTGGGGAGTATGAGAGAAAGTCATGAAGAGGATCTACAATGCCATCATTGAAAAACAAATCACCTATGCCACAGAAATCTGGTGGAATGGCACGAAGAGGATGCAGAGACTATCTGCAGAGGCAATCTTATTTCAGGGCCTAAACTTGACATAAATGGTGTAACTTATAAATGTGAACAGGGAATTGTAAAAAGATGGGGAACATATATTTTCGGCATTTTTAAAAGATGGAGTTTATCAAATGTATCCAAAAATATTAGAGGAAAAGGTTAAGCATGTAAGATTTGAAGCTTGTACTGTTAACTTACAAAGTATGGAGCTATGGCATCGACGATACGCCCACATAAACACACATAGCATTAAGAGGACATGTCGTAACAAAGGTGCAAGGGGTATCCCTAACTTGAAACGAAATGGTTATAGTTGTGAAACCTGTAAACTCAACAAATTTAGGCGAGTTTCATTTAAAACCATTGGTCAAACACGATCAAATAAACCGCTGGAGTTACTCCACATGGACGTGTGGGGACCTGCTGAGGTAACAGGGCGTAATGGAGAGAGATATTTTCTAAGTATAATAGATGACTATTCCAATAAGACATCCCTATACCCATTAACAGAAAAATCTAAGGTGTTTGAAGTTTTTAAACGACATGTAACACAGGCAGAACGTACTCTTGATTGTCGCGTTAAATCCATTAGAACGGACAATGGACGTGAATTTGATAACGCAAGATTTAATGCATTTTGCAAAGAACACGGCATTAGACATGAATTCACGAATACATACACACCAGAGCAGAATGGAGTAGCCGAACGCTACAACCAGACAGTGTTAAATGGGACTAGAACCATTCTTGATGAAAGTGGTTTAGGGAGAGAGTTTTGGCCTGAAGCAGCCCTGTATATCACCTATACATGGAACAGAGTTTGCCATAAACATCAGCAGAAAACTGCTTGTGAGCTGTATAGAGGTACAAGACCGTCAGTAAACCACTTGAGACCTTTTGGTGTAAAGACGTACGTAGGTATCCCAAGACAATGTCGAACAAAGTTAGATGCTAAAGCCAAAGTGGGATATCTAGTAGGATATGCCTTTAAGACTAGGGGATATAGGATATGGATTCCTGAAACAGATCAAATTATTGAGACAATAAATGTATCATTTGATGAAAGCAGTGGAGCAGTGATGGGTTCCAAACCATCTGAGGATAACAAAGACGGACAAAAGAGGGGTCCCAGTTTTCAGTCTACTTACGAACCGCTGACAAGCGACGATGATGATGACATCCAAGATGACTCACCCGATATCGCTCATGAGAGGGTCACCAAAGAACACGTAGAAACATCAAGCGAAGAGGAGAGCGATGAAGGTCAGACACCATTAAGGGAAGTGACATGGATAAGGAGACCATCTAAAAGACCTGACGGATCCCGGACGGACATATATTACTACGAGAAGGATAAGCCTACCCGACTCCGCTCGTTAAATGATATAAAGAACTACTGTGAAAAGTATCGTATCTGTTTTACCCCAGAAATCTTTAGTTTTAAAGGTAAAGATGATTATGAAGGAGAGGTATCAGCTCAAGGAACTTCCGATGCCAGTTTGAGTCATTCCACATGACTAGACCAGGTAAAAGTGCCTAGAACGTACAAACAGTCCTTAAAAACTCCAGAAAGTACTCTCTGGCAGGAAGCCATGGAAGAGGAAATCGGCACAATGAAAGAAAGGGGGGTATGGCAATTAGTTAATTTGCCGGAAGGCGTAACACCAGTCAGTTGTAGGTGGGTTTACACCATAAAACGTGATGAAACCGGACAAGTAGCGAAATACTAAGCCAGGTTGGTGGCACAGGGGTTTAAGCAAATAAAGGGAGAATCTTATGCAGAAACCTTTAGCCCTGTTGTTAATTTCGGCGTCATTAGGTTCTTTTTCGCTTTACTGGTTTCATATTTGAAGTGGTCCCATCTGCAATGCGATGTTAAAGGTGCTTATTTGTATGCTCCTTTGAAAGAGCGAGTTTATATGTCGCAACCTCCTGGTTTTGTAGTGAAAGGGAAGGAACATCTTGTTTGTAAACTGGAGAAGGCACTTTATGGGTTGCACCAGAGTGGCAGGATGTGGTACTTTGAGGTGGATAAGGTTTTAATTGAAATTGGTTTTTATAAATTTAATAGATGTAACTGTGTTTATACATATAAAAATGAAATTGTATTGTTACTCTATGTGGACGACATCGTTATTTTTGGTGTAAATAATCAAGTTATTGATCAAGTCGTTTCAACCTTGAGTAAATCTTTTGATCTAAAGATTTTGGGAAGAACTTGTAAGCTTTTAGGTGTTGAGTTCGAGGAGAAGGATGAACTTAAGATCCACCAAATGTCGTATATTGACGAGGTGTGTGAAAGGTTTAAGATCTTTAAGTATCCCATTTCCTCTCTTCCCACAAGTAAAGGAACTGTTTACTCAAAAACACAGTGTCCAGGGTCTGACGAGGAGATTCAAGAAATGAAAAGTTACCCTTATAGGAGTTTATTAGGTTGTCTTTCTTTTATAGCGAATCAAACCCGTCCTGACATTAGTTATGCTGTAAATATTTTTAGCCAATTTCAGAATAACCCGGGATTACCACATTGGGACGGACTTTTAAAACTTCTAGGGTATATCTCGTATACTAAAGAACTCAAACTTAACCTGTCATGTCAAAATCCCATTTTAAATGTTTATACTGATGCCGATTTTGCGGCAAATAGGGACGACAGAACCTCCATAGGGGGGCAGTTAGTTCTATTAGGAGGAGCTCCAATTGCCTGGCGGACATTTAAGGAACGCTGCGTTAGTTTGTCGACGATGGAATCGGAGTTCGTCGCACTAACAGAGGCAACCAAGGAGTTGTTATGTTTCGATAGGATCCTAGAAGAATGTATTAGTAAAAGGATCATTAAATATAAAAAGAAAAGGTCCGTACTGTAAGCCGATAATATCGCCACTATAGACTTCGTGAAATCGCCCATAGAAAATTACCGAACGAAACACATAGATGTAAAGTTATTCTTTGTAAGAAATCTTATTTACAATAACACTTTTGAGATTAAATACGTTAAAAGTAAGGAAAATCTGGCAGACGTTTTCACAAAGCCGTTAGTTAAAGTTGCATTGTTAAAATTTAAAGAACATGTGTTTACAACTAAGTAACTAGTTTTTTTTGGTAAATTTTTTTTACTGTATCAGAAATGGGTGTTTATACTATATAATGGTATCAGAAATTAATGTATCGTGTTGATAGTTTTTTTTGCGATGTCATTATACCTTCAAACCTTTATTTTAATTTTAAGTAACTATACATTAATTACGTTTTCAATTTTTTTATACAAGTATCTAGTGTTGTAAATATGTAAATATATATATATAGTAGTAATAGGGTTTGTTACGACAGGTTTGTGTAAAGTTTTGGGCCCTTGTATGTGTTGCGTGAATGTCTTGTGAATTTGTATTGTTATAAAATTTGTATTTAATAGATACTTGTATTATCTGAATTCATCTTTCTTTTTTTTTTTTTTTTTTTTTTTTTTTTTTTAACAAAGTTTCTGTAACAAATTTTGTTTTAAGTCTATTTTCGTATAAAGAACTTTTTTCGCGTATCAAGAACGCTTTTGTAAAAAAAAAAAAATTGTAGTCACACCAACTTGGTGTGATGAGGTAAACTAGTATCAAGAACTTTGGTAAACTATTGATCACACATCTGTGAAATTATTTTTGTATCAAGGATTCTTTTCATCTGTGAAATTTTACAAGTCTTGTGATGTATATTTATTGAAGTTTTTCTTATGTAATATTTGAGAGTCAGTTACCTGGTTAAAGGTGTACATAAATTTTTTTGAAGAAGCTCGTTTCATGGGATTGCCGTGAGGAGGGGCATTGTTAGAAATTGCAGCTGAATCGGCACCTTCTGTAACTTTCGGTGAATCCCGGCAATTTGTCTATTAGTTCGTTTATTTAACAATGCCATCATTGAAAAACAAATCACCTATGCCACAGAAATCTGGTGGGATGGCACGAAGAGGATGCAGAGACTACTTTCTTCAATTCAGAGACCAGCACTTCTTCGGATAACTCGCTGCTTCCAGACCGTTTCAAACCGATGCGTTACAAGTCCTCTCTGGAGTTCCACCTATTCATCTAGTTTGCGACGACCTGTATAAGATTCAACAACTCAAGGAGAACAAAGTCATCGACCTAAACGATGAAGTCCTTGATGGGGATGCTGTCAACTGGGAGCACAACTTCAACTCCCCTCCATGGGACCAACTCGACATCACCTGGAAGGATGACACTGAGGTCAACACAAGGCTAAAGGTCTACACAGATGGATAAAGGATGAACAACAGAGTCGGGTAAGCATTCATCACCATTGAGGATGACACCATTACAGCAGAAGTGACACAAATATTGAACAACGAAGCAACTGTCTTCAATGCGGAAGTCCAAGCTATAGCGGAAAACAATCCGACATATTGTTTTACTCCTCCCATGATACAGCGGTCATCAAATCTGACTCCAGATCAGCTTTGGACGCCATATGCAGATAAAGCAGAACAAGAGACATCGAAGAGATTCGTCACATGCTGAAGAATACAGACAAGATTATTCATCTGCGCTGGGTCAAGGTACATGCTGGAGAACACTACAACGAGATGGTGGATCAACTCGCAAAAAGGGCAACCACAAAAGAAGAGATTGACATCTACTGCAAATTCTCCAAACAACAAGTGCGCAAAAAACTTAAAGCCCTCACTCTCCAACAATGGCAGACTTCCTGGGACATCTCAACCAAAGGCAGAGTCATTTATCAACTCATTCCTAAAGTCAGCTACAACAGGACGCATGGAGACTTCAACCTGAATCAGCTCATCACGCAGCATGGAGCCTTCCCAGCATACAGACATCGGTTCTTCAATTACCCCAACAGATGTTGGTGCAAAGACAATACAGGAGACGTACCTCACCTCATTTATGACTGTAGACTAATGAAGGACATCCGAGAGAGACTCTTCCCAGCTAACTTCAAGTCAGTTTGCCTACAAAACCTGCTGAATTCCACTAAGTCCAGAAGGGGACTCATCGAGATCGTTGATAGATGCAGGTCACTTTCTATCGAAGAAGAATGAAACCACTGTATATATTGTATATAGTTCTGTATTTCATTTTCATTGTTTGTATTAATTCTCTGTACTCTTACTAATGTAACTTTTGTATTCAATAAAGGACGAGACACCACAAGGCTCCCCGGACCAGGAAAACTTCTAAATTTGCAGTTTCGTGTTTGCGTGCCCAGACAAGTGTCATCATCGTGTTGAGTTCCTGAAGCGATTTCCTGGTTGGTCCTGTTTGTGGCAGTCCCCCAGACGGGCGTGAAGTGAGCGGAGGAGTTGAGCTGACTAGAACGGAAGGGGTGCTTCCGAGCTGTGGAACTTCAAGTGCAAAGTTTGGTGATCTGTCGAGGCGACTAGTTATCAGTAACTGCATGGCTTATGCTAGGACAGTATAGGAATTCCCTTTTACCTATGGTTCTAATGTTGTTTTAATCGTATATGTCGATGACATTGTAGTTTTTAGTAAAAGTCAAACGCTGATAAGCGAAACTATAAAAATGTTGGAGGGACATTTTGATGTAAAAATAATAGGACAAACTAGAAAACTATTAGGTGTTGAGTTTGAAACCAGGGAAGGTGAGGTCAACATTCACCAGAAATCGTACATTGAAGAGGTATACGATAAATTCAATAGTTTTAAAATCCCGGTTTCATCCCTGCCTATTTCTAAAGGTACGATTTATTCAAACTCCAACTGTCCACAAAATGATAGTGAAAAACTAGAAATGGCAAAATTTCCATACCATGGTTTATTAGTGTGCTTGTCATTTATAGCAAATCGAACCAGCCCAGATCTCAGCTACGCTGTGAACATCTACTCTCAATTTCAGTCAAATCCTGGTATGATACATTTGCTAGGTTTATTGAGGGTTTTGGGATATTTATATTATACCAAAGATTTAAAACTGCATTTGTCTTGCAAGAAAGCTCAAATAATCGCTTTTTCATAAGCAGACTTCGCCTCAAATAGAGATGATCGCACCTCAATGGGTGGTGAACTTATTTTGTTAGGAAATTCCCCAATAGCATGGCGTACTTTCAAAGAGCGTTCAGTAAGCTTGTCTACGATGGAAGCCGAATTTATTGCAATCACGGAAGTAGTGAAGTAAATCCTATGGTACGATAAAATCTTAGGCGAATGTTTTGCAAAAGGGATTATTAAAGGATTTAAGGTAAAAGCTAACTTATATGCAGATAATCAAGCAGCAATAGATTTCATACGTTCACCAATAGAAAACTATAGGTCTAGACATATAGACCTTAAGCTATTTTTTATAAGGGAATTGGTATTTAAAGATGAATTCAAATTGGTGTTTGTAAGATCAAAACAAAATTTGTCGGATCCCTTAACAAAACCTTTAACTAAACACGATTTGAGTCTATTTATTGAGAACTTATTTGTTCGGGAATAAGATTTAGTTTATTATATGAACTCTTAAATTGAAGCATGGAGGCTGAAGTTTTTTTTATAATTTAGAGGTTAAAGGGAAGAGGTCTGACAAAATCTTCAAGCTTTGGTGTTGCAAATGTGTTTTTGTATTTAATATTTTTGAATTTATTGTACTTAGACTTGGATGTTTATATATTTCTATTTAACTTGTATCGTATTTAAAAAAAAAAAAAAAAAAAAAAAAAAACTGCATTGATAACAAAGTGTATAATGTGTTATATTGTGCATATGCATTTGTATGAAAGGGGCCCCTTGCATGTGCTTTTGTATCATTGTGTATTTACTTATTCTTATATATATATTTTTGTCTTTGTAATTTTTATCGATATTGTACACTATTATGTGTTATCTTTGTAGTGATCAAAGTTGAGATGCGTTGAGTTTTAGACTTCTCGTATTTACGTATTGAAGTATTGTATTTCAAAGTTATTTTCATGTATTAGGCCTAGAATTTAGGCTAAGACTGCTTATGCACATAGGGAAAATACTAGCTGTAGTTAACTTAATGCGTTGTCTGAAGGATGCTGCTAGGAGGGGCAACTATTACATATGCAAATTCAATGTATCAGCATTTCGGAACCTATGACGTGAAGTTGTTCAACTGCGGGACTGTCTGGTTGCTGAACTACTGGATGTAGTATAAAAGACGGGTGAAGACTAAATTTCGAACTGGCTTTTTGGTTTTTTCATTTCGCCTCTCTCCTGGCTTGCAGAAGTTCCGGGAAATCGTTACCTCCTCCTCTTCCTCGTCGATAGTTAAATTACAATTTATTCAGCACAAATACCTATGTGCATGTATAAGGTACTGTGATTTATTATTTTTTTTTGTTTTATTATGTTGTGCATAGAGCATCATCTGTGAAATTCTTCCTAATTTATTTATTGTTTACTTTTATTATTTTACTTTTGCACTTACTTATATTTTAGTTAAATAAATATATTGTTTACTTTAGAACTAATGTATTATTTTTTGCCATACATGATATATTGTTTTTTAAATAGTTAATACACTGACTCCACTTCACAACCGACTCATGGGGTGATATAAAATATTACAGCCCAACATCTTTGACGAAAAAAATGAAAACAGCGTAAGTTGTTTTCAAATAGAACTATGATTTAATAAACTTATTATTATCAAGGAAGACTGTTTTCCATTTGCCTTAACACTGGATCACGATACAAGCCAAAGCAGAATCAGGAACCCATGTGATTTTAATTTTCATTTATATTAAGTGAACGAAAAACTAAAACGAAAATGGACAACGAAGATTCCATGCGTGAGGTTGCAGCATCATTGACTGGAAATTTAAAATTCCCTACTTATGATCCATCCAAGTTAAGTTCATTGACAATTTTTGTAAAGCTTTTGCGTACAAAATAATTTAGACGAGGAGTGGAAAAAAATACACCTTTCAGAATATCTTTCTGGTGAACTGTTACAATAATTTTTCACTAATGATGTATTCAGTCAAACATGAAGACACAAAGAGGACTCCAGTAAAACATTTTAACATAACACAGCAAGAATCTATTGCGTGTTTTCATCAACTTACGTATAATATATATATATATATTGAGAATGTGTGTTTCCATGAATATCCATTTGGTATCAGAAGGTTAGTGTAAATAAAAACAGTGTCTAACAATTAAAATTTATTAAGAAAGAATTGACCGTATCACTGGGGAAAGCGAGCGAGGGAAGTCCAAGCGGTAGGAAAAGCAAATACTTAGCTGTTCTCCGGCGGGAAAAATGGAGAGAAGCAGTCAGTTGCGCCTTCTTTGGATTGGCTGTAGAAATTCCCGCTCTTAGATGATTCACCTTGCTACAGAGTATGCCCCCAGTGACGTAGTCACAATTACAAAATATGTAAACAAGTATAAAATTGCACGTGTTTTACAGAAACAGAGCAACAATACACGATACAGCATAACACATGATTTACAGATATGAATGAATAAGACATAGAGAGTATGACAAATAAGATACAAATATATACAAAATATGTGTTTATATAAAATAGGTGGTAACCAAATGCTTGGGAAAATTTACTTTACGACCAGATTTCGTTATAATTTCTTTTTTATTATGTAGCGAACTATTAATATTCTCCTTTTGTATGGGTGGTGCGAAAGGTTTAGTTTCTGAAATTTTGTATGCAGGTTTTAAGCGATCAATAGACACTGTGCAATGCTTCTCGTTTAATTCTAAGATAAATGTTTTTTCAGCCCTGCTAATTACTTTATGTGGTCCTGTATAAGAAGGTGATAAAGGGGGATTAATTTTGTCAGATCTAAGAAATACTTTTGAGCAAGTTTTTAATGAGGGGTTTACATAAATTTTGTAATTACCATGTTTAGCAGTGATAATTGGATTTAGAGTCCTCATTGCTTCTAATAAATTGGTTGCATATGTAGAGCTGAGTGTTTGATTTATAGAATTGCTGTCAATAAGATCTGAGGGTAATCGGATATTAGTACCGTAAACAAGTTGGGCACAGGTTGCATTGATGTCAGTTTTTATCGCAGTACGTATTCCTAATAGGACTATTGGGAGAATTTCGGTCCATTTAGTTTGATTATGGGATTTGATAGCGTCTTTTAAATGTCTGTGAAATCTTTCCAAGATTTCATTCGAAACTGGATGGTAAGTAGTAGTTCTAATGTGCTTGCATCCTAAAATATGAGTTAGTTCATTGAAAAGTGTCAATTCAAAATTTTTGACTTGATCGGTAGTTATTGTAACTGGCGTTCCAAATCTGGATACCCAGCCATTTACTAACGCTTTAGCTGTTGTTTCAGCAGTCACGTCAGGTGTTGGTATGACTTCTGGCCATCTCGTAAATTGGTCGATAACAGTCATGCAATATTGGTTTCCATCAGAGGGTGGTAAGGGTCCTATAAAATCTATGTGAATGTGTGAAAAACGTGCATCAGGATCTGAAAAACTACCTATTGGAGATTTTGTGTGTTGAAAAATCTTTGCTTTTTGGCACTTGATACAGCTGCGAACCATGTCTTTCATATCTCTGCGCATACTCGGCCATACAAATCGTTTAAAAATTAATTCTAAAGAGACTGAGATGCTGGGGTGAGAGAAATAGTGTAATGTTTGAAAAACAGCTCCTCGCATGCATATAGGAACGAAAGGTCCGGGGTGCGTCTGTGACATATCACAAAATAAATGAATATCCTCAAGAGGAAAATAGTGTTTTTGTATTTTTAGTGAAGATGTATGGGATTCTAGAAGTTGCTATAGCTCTTTATCGCCAGTTTGAGCAGTAGCAAATGCCTTATAATCTAATACATTTGAGGTGATAGAATTTAGTTCGATACGAGAGAGTGCATCCGCTACATTGTTTTCCGAGCCTTTAGTATACCGAATGTTGGTAGAAAATTGGGAAATGTAGTCTAGATGGCGTAATTGTCTGGGGCTACATTTCTCAGGATTCTGTCGGACGGCAAATGTAAGGGGGTTTTGATCAGTAAAGACAATAAAATCCCTGCCTTCTAACATATGTCGGAATTTTTTTATACTGGCGTAGATAGAAGACAATTCGCGATCGTATGTTGACCCATTCTTTTGAGCTTTGTTTAATTTACAAGAATAAAATGCTATAGGTTCCCATTGATGGTTTGAGAATTGCATTAACGATCCACCAATTGCTACGTTGCTCGCGTCAACCCATAAACTTAACTGAGCACCAGGAACGGGATGTCTTAATAGCGTAGTTGAATTTGAGTTGGTTGGCATTGGATGTTAGTTGGTTGGTCTTGGTTGGTTGGTTGGATAGGCTAAATTCACTAATAATATCTCTTGTCTTAAAAAAAAAAGAAAAAAAAAAAAAAAAAAAAAAAAAAAAAAAAAAAAAAAAAGTCAGCTTGCTGGCCCAAAAATAATTGCCTCTGCTGTCTGGCAAAGTCGCTGGTAAGTTAGCCTGGCACAACACCACAAAGCACAAATAGTGGGTCAATCTGTCAGTCACGGTCCAAACCACCCCCACCCCCCTGTCGGACCTTTAGGCCCAGCGCACCTATCCCAAAATTCTTAGCTTTATTAATTTAACCTCAGCAAGGGGCCACACACACTAACACACACTAGGCGACTAACTTTCTCCCTTTCTTTCCAGGACATCAGTCTTCAGTGGGGTAAGTCCACACTCTTTTTTTTCTCTCCTAACGTCTTCCCTTTCAGCAACGCCTCTCTTTCAGGTTCGCGTCCATCAGGCTCATTCCAGATCATTGGCGTTCCAGTCGCCTACCCCCCCTTTATCAGTTTGAGCTCAAATTTCCCCTTGAACAACCAGGATGTCCACTATTCAGCCGCTAGGATTCCCCAACCTCAGAGCAGGACAATAGGCAACCCACAAGGGATGTCAAAGGCTCCAGCCGAGGAAGGGCATGGTAGGGTTAGGTCTGCAATGATGAGTGACTCGGCAAAGTGGTTAATGTAAGTCGCAGCCTTGACCCCTAGGTCAGGCCACGCAATGAACTTAAGGGGAACCACTCCCCAAGAGGACCACTGCCCATTTTTTAGTCTCCCCCCTCCCCAATTTTTTTTTCTGGTTTGCGTAAGACGATATCGGACCGTAAGGGCCGAAATTGCAGCCAGTGCATAAGCCGAAGGCCGTAACGGCAAATATCGCAGCCAAGCACGAGGGACCCACTCCCACCGGAAACCACATCCTCAGGTCGCATAAGACAAGACTGGACCCAAGGGGCCAGGCAACGCAGCCATGCAGCAAGCTAAAGCTTACCGGGACCTGACATCCTTTTTTTTTTTTTTTTCTCTCTCTCCCCGGTTAGGTTTCCTCGGGTTCCTGGAACTATGCGAAGTTCCAGCGTTCCCCTTTTTCGGGCACGCCGGGTCACGGGAGTTCGGCAGGTTGGGCCAATGTCCCGCTGCAATGAGTATTTGAGTGATGGAACTACGGCCCAGGGTTACGAGTGTCGCCTCTCAAAATCTGTCTCTCTCATTCGGCCACGTCGGTTTCCCGTCAAGTTCGGTGCAACGAGCAAAATTCCCGATAGTTATTTCTTCCTCATTTCTTTGGTTCGCGTGGTTCGCTCCATCCCCACTAATCACCGGCGTCAAGAGGTCAGCTAAGCATCCAGTAGTATTCCAAATTCTCTCCATTTCAGGGCACCTCTACTGCGGTCACCCGTACTGGCGCCTGCGGCGCGACTGGCACGGGCCGGGTACTTCGACGGGTTTAGCGCAGAGTGGGGTAGCCCAATACTTGCGATCTGCCCACCGCCGCCGGGGTAAGCCTGGAGGGCCTCACGGCTAAATGGGCCCGGTTGGCGCATGATTGTCTTAATAGCGTAGCTTGTTCTAAGGCTTCTTTAGAAGCATTAAAAGATACTTTTGCTTCTTCATTCTATTGTAATTGTTCAAATTTATTGTCTTTAGAATGAGGATGTTTTTTCTTATTTTTATGACCTTCAAGAAATTTGACTAGAGGCGCGACAATATCTGCTGCTTTGGGAATACAGCGACGATAAAAATTAAAAAGTCCTAAATAGCGACGGAGTTGAGTTGAGGTAGTTGGTTGAGGAAATTCTTGAATAGATTTAATTCGGTCGGGTAACGGTTTAATTCCATCAGGTGAAAGTAAGAATCCTAAAAATTCAATATTTGTTTTCCCAAATTGACATTTTTCAACATTAATACAAAGTCCATAGTCCCTAAGTTTAGAGAATAATATTTTGAGGTGTTCCAAATGCTCAGTCTCGTTATTGGAAGCAATTAGTAAATCGTCAACAAAAGCATAAATAAATTCTAAATCACGAGTTATTTCGTCGATAAAACGCTGAAAAGTTGAAGACGCATTGCAAAGGCCAAACTGCATGCGTGTGCTTTCAAAAAGGCCGAAAGGTGTGCAAATCGCGGTTTTATGAATATTATTAGGATTTATTGGAATTTGATGATATGCCTTTATTAAGTCAATGTGACTGAAGATTTGTTTATCACGCAACTCTGCAGTAAAATCAGCGATACAGGGTATCGGGTATTTTTCTTTAAACAGTTTGTGCATTTAAGGCTCTAAAGTCACCTGCAGGTCTAAAGTCATTAGATTCTTTTTTAGGTAATAAATGTAGAGGCGAAGAATAATTACTTTTAGAAGGTCTCATGTGACCAAGTTGTAACATATGCAGGGATGTTGCGCCCCTTCAAGCATTTCGTAGCCGTTTTCGTAACAGCCAAACTTTAAACTTGTAGCAGGGAAAAGCATTTTCGTAGCAGGTATTCGTAGTGGTAAAGATAATTTTATCTTTCAACACGTTGGCTGAGTTCTGAACATGAATTAGTTCACAGAGGAGAATAATTCACAAGGTGGGAAGATGCAGATGAACATCACTACTGCATGACAAAAGACAGTACTTACAGATGAAGATACAAATGCCCTTTAAATATTAAGAGGTGTAAATAGAAGATAAAATGTACAGCATTAATAGATGAAGTGTAGTGCATTGCTGCTCCAGCATTTAAAAGTTATTTTGATGAGTTTCGTCTCTCCATTAATTGCAAAATAATTAATGAACCTAAAAACCAGAATTCGAAGTAAACTATTTTTTAAAATTTTACTTGGAAAATAAAATGATACAATATTTTACACGAACACCTTCAGCAAGGTGATACATAAGACTTCTCCCCCTAATGCTCTTTCAAGAATAAATTACCCAGGGTGGTCACAACAAATGCACTCCAATATTCCCTCATTTCTAAATTACTTTTGTAAAATAATTGCATTTAAACAACTTTATTTTAAATTAACTAAATACAACTGAAAACTTAAAAATGAAACAAAATGAAGCTTTCCATGCTGATATGAGAAATTTTAGGCATCCATTTACAACTGTTACATTAAATAATTAGCTATTCAAATATTTAAGGTATCCGTCTACATTCAGAGAACTTTTTTCTTTAAACGTAGAAACTAGTTCATGTTTTCAATTTTTAGATTTATTTTCTATATTATCATAGAGAATTGCACTTAAAAATTTATTCCTGGAGAAATTTTTATAAAATTTCTAATAAATGAAGAAAATTTAGTAAAAAAAATCGGGTTTTTTCAAAAGGTCTAATTTTTTAATAAATTAAATTATTTGAATATTTTTTGATGCAACACATTTCTTATACACTGGACTAGTGAATCACCTAAAATCTTTGCTAAATTTACATTTGGCAAAAAAATTTGGTCCTTCAAAATCATACACATTGAATTTTTAACGAATTTTCATTACCTTTATATTTAACTATGAATGTAACATCATTAAAAATTATCCAAATTTAAAGCTTTTAGGTCATTCACTAGTAAATACTATCAAGAGCATTCATAATAATTTTCAACAAAATATTTTAAGAACTTTTTGAGAAATCACATTTCAAGTTTCAACATTTTATTAAAAATACCGTTCTGAGAAAAACGCTTTTGAAGTTTATGAAAGCAACTTTAACTAATAGAAAATTAAAATACATGTTTAAAATTCTCCACAATTTCTTACTTTAGAACTTTCTAATTGCCAAGTTGCTAATTATTAAAAATACTAGAAAAATGTTTAAATTAATCTTCATGAAAATTTAAAAAGTTTTGTCCGAAAAATGCTCTTTAAAAGGTTTTAAAGTCACAACTTCCGGTTCCGAAGTCGCTACTTCCGTTCTGTTTTGACAGCTGTCACTGGTGTTTAAACAGCTGTTATTTTTCTTTAAAATGCCGTAGAGACAAAACAAAAACAGATTTAGAAGCCTAAAAGTTGAAATTTTACAATAGAAAAAAAAATATGATTTTTTGCAAAAAATGACGTTTTTAACGAAGACGGATACCTTAAAGTTATTAAAAATTATTCATCTTATTTTTCTCTAACTTACTTTATTTTAATTTCGCTGTATTTTTTTAAAATTAGTCAGCATCCTTTTATATCCTTTACGAGATGCTATACTCAATTTGCATTTCACTACAGTATGCATTAAGACTGGGCGATGTATCGATATATCGTGAAATATCGATAAAGAGTACTCCATCGCGACACTGATTTCCAAACTTTGAGTTCGGATCAAGATGTGAACGAACTTCTATATAGTTAAACTGATCGGAGAACTCTGTTGTGAAATCGTCTTTCCGATATCATGACAGTATTAGAGTATACGAGGTATAGTGTTCCTAAAAGTCACGTTCCGACATATAAACATAATCTTTTCGATTTTACAACTTCTAGTTACAAAGCGCATGCGTAGTAAAACGTCCTTGTATATAAACGCCAAACGATTGCCGAATGGATAAAGGGTTGCTATTCGGTAGCGGTATTCGTGAGTTCGAATCCCACTATTGGTACGGACATTCATAGTCATTCAAATCGGCTTTAAGCACAAGGTCACGGTCTCATTAGCCCTTGTATAGCGGTACAGTAGACCGTAGCATTCCAACATCATCTGTCCGATTTTCCGACATTGAGAGCGAAACATGCGGTATATCAGGGAACGGCAATTTATCCACATCGCGAAATCGTTATTTCGTCCTTAATTGAAGAATCCTGATAAACATTGGAAATAAATAAAAAAGAGAGACGCACGGAAATGAGGAAAACCTCGACGATTCACAAATACGGAACTTCAAGTTCAACCGGGCTGGGTGGGGTCTGCGTCAAGATACTTTTGTGACACGTTTGTATGGAAAAGTTATATTAAGATCCACGTCCGACCAGTGCAGGAAATTCTTGTTGTGACATGTTTGTGCAGGCTCGTTTCGAACCAATTTTTTCCCGGTGGTAAAGCTCGGAAAATTGTAAATTGGTTTTACAAAAAATAAAATAAAATAAATTTGATAATAAAATAAATAATTAATAAAATAAATAAATCTGAATATTCTAGATTGTTGAATTTCCATATTTTCTCGATCTGATTACTATTTTTAATAGGCTGCAAACATTACGTTTCGGGAAGAGTATTGGTCCTCCAGAGGATGAAAATCTCATATCAAGTAATGATAGTCTCACCAATACGCGAATTTCTTTCCAATTTCGAAAAATTTAGAAATAGCAAGGAGATTTTTAAAAATATAAAATTTTCTAAAAGAATTTGAAATTCTCACAGGCGCACTAAAATTTGCGAAAAAAGGAGCAGAAATTGGCAGAGAAGCAGAAATCGGCTGTAGAACTCCACCAAAAAGCGGAAAATTTCTATCGCTGTACATGCTATAAACGTATTTCTTTTCGTTGGCACAATTTTAATTTTTAATTGGATTATTTTTTTGTCAATCTTGAATCTGTAGTACAAAAGAGTAGCAGTATGTCTGAAGAATGAAATTCTTTCTTCTTATTTCATGTACTTTTACTTGACAAAGTAAGTAGGAAAAATAAATATTCACTCTAAAGTCTAGTATTCAGTGACGTTCGGCGAGAAAAATTCGTCTTAGATTCGTAAAACTAACGTAATTACTAAACGTCCAAAAACTGCAAAAATTTGTAAAAGGGCGCAGTTTCGGCGCAATTTCTGCTAAAATACCGTTTTTGGAGCAGCTGGGAGCAGATATCGGAAATTGGCGCAGTTCGGCGCAATTGGCGCAGCCGCAACATCCCTGCATGTGTTGTATTTCTGTTTTGGCAATTTTAAGTCTATCAGGTGCTAGTCGTCTGGATTTGGCTGCTACCGGGGGTCCTTTTGTTATAATATGATGCACAGTATTGTGTTTAACAGGCTGGTTAGGATCTGGTAGTTTAGTGATTTCAGGAAATTTAAGTAATAAGTTACCATAAATATTATTTAAATAATTAGACTTAACAGAGAATATTACAAATACTAAATTTAGCATCAGCTTTTAAATTAGTAATAGAATCAATGAGACATCGATTACGAATGTCCAATTTTAAATTATAAAAGTGCAAAAAGTCAGCTCCTAGAATAGCACAAGAAATGTCACATATATAAAAAGAATAAGAAAAATTTCGCCGTAAACCAAGGTTTAGATTTATAGTTTTTCTTCCATAAACATTTATACGAGAACCATTTGCAGCACTAAAAGTTTGAATTACAGGTTTTTGTCTATCCTGTTTTCAAGCTGGAATAATGCTTGCATCGGAACCAGAATCTACTAAAAATGTCTTGACGGTTGTTCTGTCACTTACGAATAGGCGACGAGAATTTGTTGGAGAAAAGTCTGTCGCCATTACTCTTCTCGTGGTGAGTTTCCCGAAAATGAACAGGGTGGAGTGTACTTTTTTGCTTTATCTTGAAATTGGATGTGATACCAGCAAATTTTATTTTTCAATGGAGATTTAGAGCGATAACGAAACTGTTTGTTTCTAGAAACACTTCTTGATGGTCTAAGTTCATTTACCTCTGTTCGTAGGGCACGAACTTCCGTAATAAGAGTATCCATGGAAGGGTGAGAACTTTCGATTCTTGCTCCATTTGTAGCTGTAGATGCGTGTGACTGGTTCGAAATGGTGAGGATATTTGATGGCGATAAATCTAATATTCGATCAGCTATTTCAGCTGCCTTGTCTGGAATTATTGGTGACAGAGATGCAATTATGGTTTGTACAGCAGTTGGCATTTGTTGTGTAAATAGTTCCAAGAGCAGTTTGTCGCTGATGTTATGGTTTTCAGCTCTCCTTCTCATAGTGCGAAGTAGCTCCGTCGGTTTCCGATCGCCGAGATTTTCTCCTGCTAACAGCTTTCGAATTTCCAGAGTGCAGACTTTCAACACATCTATCGATAATTTTCTTTTTCAAGGTTTCGTAAGGCTCCGTAGCATCGGGTTTCATAATGATATCTCTTACCATAGTTGCAACTGTCGGTGGAAGATTTGCTACGACGTAGTTGTACTTGGTTTTCGATTCCGTTATAGCTTTGGGTGTGGCCAATTCGAAAATACTTTCAAGCATATGAAACCATAATGAGGGGTCCACAGCAATATGCGGAGGAATAACAACAGCAGAAACATCACGTTGAAGTGCAGGTGGAGGGTTAGCCATAGTTGAATCGAAATTAAAACTTTTCGATATAGCCAACTGAAATCAAAACTGTTCGGAGGGTAAATCCAAATCAAAACTCTTTGGGTGGCAAACACAATCAAAAGTCCATAATACCAGTTCGTAGTGCAGATTGTCACTGTTGAGATGAAAGAAAATTAAAACTGTTCATAATCCAGGTTGTCAATGTTGCAGCCGTAGTAAATCAAAACGGTTCAGAGTCCGGGTGACCATTATTGAGAATGTATGTTTCCATGAATATCCATTTGGTATCAGAAGGTTAGTGAAAATAAAAACAGTGTCTAACAACAATAACAATTAAAATTTATTAAGAAAGAATTGACCGTATCACTGGAGAAAGCGAGCGAGGGAAGTCCAAGCGGTAGGAAAAGCGAATACTTAGCTGTTCTCCGGCGGGAAAAATGGAGAGAAGCGCGTGACATGAAGTCAGTTGCGCCTTCTTCGGATTGGCTATAGAAATTCCCGCTCTCAGATGATTCACCTTGCTACATATACATCAAGATTTGAAGGAATTTTTTTTAAAGGGTTGCGCTGACAAAGAACTTAATCACGAATCAGAACTTAATTTATCATCTCAACTTATCCTTGCCACCGTTTATTCAAAAATATTTAATCATGCACAAATTCAACGATCCTGTGGACTGGTTCGTCCACGTCAGACAGTTTTCATTACTTTCAAAGCCTAATCAGTGTCCGAGACGGGAGCCGAATTTTCAAGAAGAACGGAGAAATTACAGTACTTTTGACGGCGACAGACAGCTCTTTCGTCGTAATTTTCCGAGGAGCGCAGATATGCGACGAGAGAACGTTCGACCACGAGAAGAGCATGAATTCCTGAGATTTCCAGATGTTCGCCGTGGGGTTCGTGAACAAGAGTCAATCGTGCTGCGTTCACATTTTGGAGATCAGCGGTGAGGGGGGGGGGAATATGTTTGCCAACTAGAGAGACAGAAGAGGTGTTTGGAACGAGTATGAAAAAACGAATATGCAAGAAGACAACCAACAGTGGGGAACATTTTGACAACTAATCATTTCTGCAAAGGTAAAAAATAAAGTTCTTCCTGTGTTAGTAAACACTGGATCCACAATTAATATAGTCCTAAAAATTTGTTTCAAAACTGTACTAACTTTAAAATTTTAAAAAATATTTAAATAATTATCAATCAGACAATGGGTAATTTTCCATCTAATCAAATAATGATCCAATTAAAATTAGGTATTGTTAGTAAAAATGTTATATTTTATGTTATTGATAATGACATACCTTATATGATCTTGGGACTAAATGATATGCCACTGTTTGATATTGAAATTTGTATAAAAACCATGTCTGTGTATCAAAATGGGAAAAACATTGCATATCGTAAGAAAAATATTCCAAATTCTATAAGTCAATTCAACAGTTTTCATGCTACTAAATCTGATCAAAATTGTAATGTGTATAAATGTCAGTATCAACCAACTTGTGAACATAATGTCAATAATAATTCTAAAACTGAGGAGAGGTCAGAAAGCCCTGTTGCTTTTCTGAGTACTCTTTTTGACCCAGTTATGAATGTTGAGGATGACGTACCAAAACATCTTATGAGCCAGGGAAAAAATTTAGAAGAACTTTTAGCCCAGTTTCAAAATATATTTTCAGAAGATAAATATGATGTTGGCTGAATTCAGCTCGAGCCACAAAAAATACACTTAACTTCAGAATTACATATAAGTTTAAGACCATACCGAAATTCACCCACAAATCGAAGAACTACTCAAAGCAGGTTTTATCTGCCCATCTCATAGTCCATATGCTGCCCCAGTTACATTAGTTTATAAGAAAGATGAAGGTAAAAAAACAAGATTATGCATTGATTACAGGAAACTTAATGAGATAACCAAAAAGGACTCCACTCCAGTTCCATTAATTTACTTCCTTTTAGATAACTTATCACATGCAAAATATTTCTCGACATTAGATTTGACTTCAGGATATTAGCACATAAAAATTCATGAAAACGATGCAGAAAAATTAGCTTTCACTACCAGTTTTGGCTTATATGAGTGGCTTTGACTCCCTTTTGGATGGAAAAATTCACCAGCAGTGTTTCAACGAGCAATCCGGCAAATTTTACAAAAACACCAGATAAATTTTGTGTTAAATTATTTTGATGATATCATAATTTTCTCAAATTTACTAGAACATTTACAACATTTAGAAATCATTTTCAAAATTTGTCAACTAGAAAATATTAAACTTAAGAAATCAAAATGTCAGTTTGCACTACAAAATATAAAATCTTTAGGTTATAAAATCTCTCATGGGCATTATTGACCTAGAAACATAAACATCGAAACTATTAAAAATTGGCTCCGCCGAAAAATGTTAAAGAATTGCAATGATTCCTTGGTTCTGTAAATGTGTATCAAAAATTCATTAATAATTATGCCAGAATTAGAGTGTCATTAAATAAATTGCTCAAAAAAGATGTTGATTGGGTTTAGACACAAGAGAGTCAAGATGCATATCAAAAGTTAAAAGATTGCATAATTTCTAAACCTATTCTAAAATTACACAATCCAAATTTTCCTTGTCATGTTTTTTGTGATGCAAGTCAAGAGTCCTTTGGTGTTGTACTTAAACAGGAATATCCTGATGGAAAATTACATCCCATAGTGTACCATTCAAGACAACTTCTAAAAGACAAAAAAAATTACACCATCTCTGAGATGGAATATCCGGCTATAATCGATACATTAGATAAATTTTATTGTTATTTACATGGAACGAAATTCACAATACATACTGACCATGCTGCTTTGCAATGGCTAAAAAATGTAAAACATTTAACGGGGCGTCTTTTTCGTTGGAATTTAAAATTATCTGAATTTGATTATTCCATAAAATACATTAAAGGAAAATTAGATGTTGAAGCTGATATGTTATCCAGAAACCCCATTTGTCATGTTATGGCACCCCAATGTCACTTTTTTAACTAAAGAAGAAATTGTTAAATCTCAAAACAGAGATAATGTCAACAATTCAAAATATAAGAAATATAATGAAGTGCTAACCATTAAGAAAAAGAATTTAGTTAAAATTGTTGCGCCCCCTTCACTAAGAAAAAAATAATTGAAACACCTCATGAACAATTAGTCACCCAGGTGTTAAAAAATGTTAAAATTAATTTCACCCATTTATTATTGGCAAGATATTATTATTGACATTTACAATTTTGTTAAATGCTATGAAACCTGTCAAATCAGTAAAAAATCTACTCAGAAAAATTTGGACTTTTGGAAGCTGTACCAGTTGCACAAGAACCATTTGAACTTTTGTCTATAGATACTGTCGGAGGGATAAATTATCACAACTCACAGAAAAAGTACTTGCATATAGTTTTGGACCAGGCCACCAGATATGTGTGGGCATTTCCTTCAAAAAGTGTCAACTCAGAAACATGTACAAATTGTTTAAAACAAATTTTTAATGTTCAAAGCCCTAAAAACAATTATTAAGTGATAGGGATGCTGCATTCACTTCTTCCAAATTAAAGAAATTTTTAAAAAATAATAGCATTAAGCAATTATTAACTTCAGCTCACAGGCCATAATGTAATGGAAAAAATGAGAGAGTTAATCAAACAATAATAGCCAAATTAAGATGTAAAGTTAACATGTCATCAAGGAAAACTTCTTGGACAAAATTATTATGTAAGGTTCTCTTTTATTTATCGATGAAAGAATCGTAATTGTTTATTTTTTGTTATCTTGTGAAAACAAATGTTGGCAACTTGTGTATATTGTCGATGTCCGCCATGATTGCGACTTAAGCAGTTGCTTAAAGATTAATAAATCTTTGTGTTTGTGATTAAGAACTCTTTCCCAAAATCTAAATTTTAAAAGGCTGATATTAAATCAACCTTTTATGGCGCAGCCGGTATCTTAAGGACTTCCAAAGTGAAATTTCAAGTAATATTTTATAAAATATCATTGCACTCATTAAGCCTTCATTGGAATTTTCAAGCTCCTCGCGAAGGATAATAATCTCGCCAAGATTGTTTTTGCCTGAACGCATTCCAAAAAACGCCTACGCATAGTAAGTGAACTTTATGAGAATTTTAATACACTTTTATTTTACTTGTGATAAAACCTTGTACAAATCAGTGCGAGTATTCTAACGAATGTTTATTCATTTCGCATGACCTTCAAAAAAAATTATTCTATTTGCAAAAGTTATCATTTGCTTTTTAACGTCGCCAAGCAATCTTCGCCATTTTCTTTCTTTCGCCAAGAAAAGTGAACGGAAATAAAAAAAAAAAAATGTCAACAGACGATAATATCATTTTTAATTCTTTAGAATCGCAACCGCTACAAACTTTAACGATTGTTCAACTGAAAAAAGAATTACGTTTCAGAAATCTTTCGCTAACTGGAAATAAGAATGATCTAATTTTGCGTATTGTAGAGGATAATAATAAAAGAAATAGTGAAGGAACTTTGGAAGAATTAAATGATCTTCGAATGCAGTATCTTAATAACGATGAGGAGACAATTTCTGATAATGCACATTTATTGACAGAGATTGAATCTCTGCGAAAACAAGTAGAACTTTTAAGTAATTCTTCATCTACACAATCACCACTTCCTATGCCTCCGCCCTCTCAAATAGATCCAAATATCGCAGCTATTCTTTCTACATTAATAGAAACGCAAAAACAATTTTTAGAAAAACAAGTAAAACCAAATGGGATTCAAATCACATCTACAAATGACACTGCAAATTCATGGTGATATAATTGAAAATGCACTTGAATGGTTAAAGGAAGTTGAAAGAATTTCAACTTTAGCTAACTGGTCTGACGAATTAAAATTAACTAATGCCATTTCTCGTCTCTCAAGATCTGCAAAAAATTGGCAATTAACAATACGAAAAAATTTTAATGATTAGATTACTTGGAAAAATGCTCTTGCTTCAAGATTTAAAAGGCGTATTACAATGCAAGAATTTTTGGCACACCAAAGTGAACGAAAGTTTAGTAGATTATATTTATTCAAAAGACGCTCTTTTGGAAAAAGCTCCTTTCACCATTCCCCAACCGGACCGTATTTCTATGATTATAGGTGACAGAGGAAAAATGGGAAATCGCATTAGCTACTCAAAATACGAATACTGTTGAAGAACTAATTGATAGTGCAACTGCACTTGACGCTATTCGCAGTGCAAAAAAAAAAAAAAAAAAGCATAAGAAACATTCTCCGAAATCTCAAATTCGAACTTCTTATACACATGATGAACAACGTCGTAAATACAATCCATTAACTGACGATGTTCGTGATATTACTTGTTGGAGATGTGGAAACAAAGGCCATGCATCTTTTACGTGCAGTTTACCACCTCCTCCACGTGGTTCAACCATAGCTCCACCAAGAAACACGTCACGACAAAATCAATATACCAACAGTCAAACTAATGCCCAAATCCCATCTTCTAGCAGTATAACTAGTTCTGATAATAACACAGTAGTCGGAAACAAAAGTTTGAACTCTTCAAATTCCCGTCACAACAACAACAATCACTCCACATCTGGAAGATCTACAACCGCAAATAGGGTAAAAAATAATTGCATAAATTGTGTTAGAACTGAAACTAACAGACGTGCCTTAATACCAGTTATTATCAACAATCATATAGAAATTCAAGCTTTCTGTGATCCATGTGTAGATATCACAGTCATTCAACAATCTTGTGTTCCAAATGATATTGTTATTAACCCGTGGACTGATGGACAGTTCCAAGTTGTTGACCATAAAATAAAGCCAATAGGTTGGATTTCTTTAAACATAACTGTTGGTAATGTGGAACATATGATGCCTAAAATTGGAGTGTGCTCCCAGCTTCCATTTAAGCTTATTTTAGGATTCGATTGACAACAACAAGTTCAAACTAGATGCACTTACGACCCTAATGGCTCATTATGTATTGCTACTCCAACTTCATTTCATTTGTACGAATGTATTCATGCTTCGAAACCTAGCATCAACTGTGTCGCTCTTCATCCACCCTCGCTACCATCATTAGATGATGTTACTTTGCCAGAAGCAACACCCAAAAAAATTATATCCGAAACAAACCTCATCCCTAAATCCACAGGACTCGCTACAACTCAATAAGCTCAACTTGATGCAGTAATTGGAAAATTTAATGATGTTTTTTATTCGAGTGATGATAACATTGGACTATGTCCATATGTGGAATTCAAAATCGAATTGCAGCATGAAAAGCCTATTAGATGTAGACCTTATAGACTTTCAGACCCTGATCGCCAGTTTCTAAAAACGCAAATTGAAAAATGGTTAAAACAAGGAATTTGCTGTCATTCCAACTCACCGTACGCAGCACCAGCTTTCATTGTGGAGCAGCCCTTTCATGAAAGTACTCCTAGGCGAGTTGTGGTAGATTTCTCTCGCACTATTAATCCTATCACAAAGATTGATCCTCACCCAATCGACCAAATGGAAGACGTTATTCAACGCATGGCAGGCAACAGCTACAATTCTAAAATGAATGTAAAATCTGCATTTCACTGCATTCGCATAAGAGACATTGATACCTACAAAACTGGATTTGTCACTCCTGACGGACATTATGAATTTCTTCGAATGCCTTTTGGTGTCACAAATGGCGCATCTTCAATGACAAGAGCGATTAAATTAGCCTACGATCATCTGGCACCCCACAATGTGAACACATACATTGATAATATATAAACTTCTCATGATGACTTCAATTACCATCTCAAAGTGATATATAAAATCTTTGAAGCAACTGAAAAAGCTGGCTTCAAGCTGACACGAGAAAAAACGCAATTAGCAGTATCAAAAATCACTCTTTTTGGTCGAATTATTTCTCAAGATGGTGTTCGTCCTGATCCGGAACGCATAGCAGCAATTGAACGTTACCTGACTCTCAATTCAATTCATGAAGTTCGTAGTTTCCTAGGATTTGCTAATCAGTTTCGAAAGTATATTCGTAACTATGTTGTTATTGCTAAACCTTTAACAAGCGTATTAAAAGTTTTAGAAAAGAAGACCAGCAATGCTAACATAGTTTTAACAGATGACCAACAGCGTACATTTGAATCTTTGAAAACTGTAATTACTACTGCTCCAATTCTTTCGTATTTCAAACAAGGATTACCAATCTTTGTAGAAACTGATGCATCTTATTCTGGACTAGGAGCAATTTTATCTCAAGAACAGAATGGAAAGCGTCGTGACATTGAATATGCTTCACGTACCTGTAACAATAAGTTACATTCGGTCACCCCGTGTGTCTTTGAAGGTGACATGCCGGGGCAAGACCGGTTTCAATGGAGAGCGACTTCGGACTTCTCCCAGCCAATAGCGGTGTCCGTGAATTTTGGGGAATTTGGACCCTCTCCCTCCGCCGTTCTGGAGTGGACTATTTTTTTTGTCTCCGCGAGGGTCGGAATTTTTTTGGACGGACAAGGTGGTTTCCAGAAAGGGGAAGGTGAACGGCTGGCATCCGTGGCGTGTGGATGAACCTCTTTGGAAGATAGAATTATTCTATTTTCTTTTGTTTTAGGATTGACGCCGACTCGAGAGCAGACTTCAATCAACAAAATGATAAGTTGATTCATTTGTATTCCTTAGGCATTTATACTATCATAAATTATTTAATCAAGACCTATTATTCATGTGCTTCTTGAGTTTTAATTTCTGTCTCAAACACTAGGCCAACGTAACATTATTATCTTAACAGTACCTTAAAAGAGTCAAGAGGCTGAAACCAGCTACCACAGTAACGAACTGGAATGTACTGCTGTACATTGGGCCCTATCTGAAAAATTTCGACTCTATCTCCTTGGTCACAAGTTTCAACTCATCATAGACATCTATACAACCGCTTATGTAGTTGCAAAATCTGCAATTAATCGGAAATTTGCACCATATTTAGTGGATTTGGCTCAATTTGTTTTCACAACTGAACACCCACCCGGAAAGCAAAATGTCATCGCTGATCACCTTTCACGTTTCCCAACACCACCTGTTTGTTTAACAATTACTGGCAGTTATGAATCAGACATTTGTGCAAAACAGAAAAGAGATGACTTTTGTCAGTATATTTTTCGCTTACTCAGAGAAAATAATCCAAACAAAAAGACAATGTCAATTATATGCAATTACAATATCGATAACAACACTCTTGTGAGAGTTAAAGATAATAATTCGAAATCTGTAGTAGTGATTCCTAAGGCAATGAGAGAACAAACTCTGATCGCTTGTCACGATGATGTTGGACATATGGACGCAAAAAAAAAAAAAAAAAAAAAAAAAAAACTCTTCACAATTTGCAATTACGTTATTGGTGGCCAAATATGCGCAAGGACTGTAAAGCATATGTTCGAAGCTGTCATAAATGCCAAATTGTCAACCGACGTACTGCTAATGCCTATGGTCTTTTGCAGCAATTGCCGATTCCATCCACACCTTGGGAAATTGTATCTGCTGACCACATAATCTGTTTGCCAGAAACAAGAAATGGAAACACAAATATGCCTGTCCAAATTGACCACGCCACACGCTATGTAATTGCAATACCTTCTGCATCTCTCGCCGCTCATACAGTGACTGATGCTCTGTATCATAATATAATACTTCGATATGGACCGCCAAACACCACCTTATTCACCACAAGCTAATAGCATCGTTGAACGAGCCAATGGCATCATTGTGTCCTCTTTGAAAAAAATGACTGACAAAAACCCGAATAAATGGGACGAATTACTTCCAAATGCCTTACTCGCAATTAATATCACAAAGCAAAATTCTACAACGAAATCTCCCTTTTATTTGCTTCATGGATATGAGCCACGCCTTCCAAGCGAACTTCACATTGGTAGCTTAATAGATGACACGCCACGTGAAGACCAACTAGAACTTTTAACTTTGGCCAGGGCAGAAGCAGCAAATAATGTGTATGAAAAACATTTAGAGAACAAGAAACGATTTGATCTCCATCGCAAATTCCATTCCTTAAAGGCAGGTGATCTCGTATTGTACGACTGGCCGAAAAAAAGGAGATCACAAACTTTCTCCTATTTTCAAAGGACCGTTTGTGATTATACGCCCAGT
>JAGEOH010000462.1:0-46496 GCA_032207245.1 Pardosa pseudoannulata
CGAAAATTTTTGACCGATTTTGAAAATTTTCAGGGGTTCGAAAAAATTTTGGTCCGACTTCGGAAAATTTTCCGGGGTCCGAAAATTTTTGACCGATTTTGAAAATTTTCCGGGGTCGAAAAAATTTTGGTCCGATTTCGGAAAATTTTCCGGGGTCCGAAAATTTTTGATCGATTTTGAAAATTTTCCGGGGGTCGAAAAAATTTCGGTCCGACTTCGGAAAATATTCCGGGGTCCGAAAATTTTTGACCGATTTTGAAAATTTTCCGGGGTCGAAAAAATTTTGGTCCGACTTCGGAAAATTTTCCGGGGTCCGAAAATTTTTGACCGATTTTGAAAATTTTCCGGGGTCGAAAAAATTTTGGTCCGACTTCGGAAAATTTTCCGGGGTCCGAAAATTTTTGACCGATTTTGAAAATTTTCCGGGGTCGAAAAAATTTTGGTCCGACTTCGAAAATTTTCCGGGGTCCGAAAAAATTTTGATCAGACTTCGGAAAATTTTCCGGGGTCCGAAAAAATTTTTGACCGATTTTGAAAATTTTCCGGGGTCGAAAAAATTTTGGTCCGACTTCGGAAAATTTTCCGGGGTCCGAAAATTTTTGACCGATTTTGAAAATTTTCTGGGGTTGAAAAAATTTTGGTCCGACTTCGGAAAATTTTCCGGGGTCGAAAAAATTTTGGTCCGACTTCGGGAAATTTTCCGGGGTCCGAAAATTTTTGACCGATTTAGAAAATTTTCCGGGGTCGAAAAAATTTTGGTCCGACTTCGGAAAATTTTCCGGGGTCCGAAAAATTTTCACCGATTTTGAAAATTTACCGGGGTCGAAAAAATTTTGGTCCGACTTCTTAAAATTTTCCGGGGTCCGAAAATTTATGACCGATTTTGAAAATTTTCAAGGGGTCGAAAAAATTTTGGTCCGACTTCGGAAAATTTTCCGGGGTCCGAAAATTTTTGACCGATTTTGAAAATTTTCCGGGGTCGAAAAAATTTTGGTCCGACTTCGGAAAATTTTCCGGGGTCCGAAAATTTTTGACCGATTTTGAAAATTTTCCGGGGTCGAAAAAATTTTGGTCCGACTTCGGAAAATTTTCCGGGGTCCGAAAATTTTTGACCGATTTTGAAAATTTTCCGGGGTCGAAAAAATTTTGGTCCGACTTCGGAAAATTTTCCGGGGTCCGAAAATTTTTGACCGATTTTGAAAATTTTCCGGGGTCGAAAAAATTTTGGTCCGACTTCGGAAAATTTTCCGGGGTCCGAAAATTTTTGACCGATTTTGAAAATTTTCCGGGGTCGAAAAAATTTTGGTCCGACTTCGGAAAATTTTCCGGGGTCCGAAAATTTTTGACCGATTTTGAAAAATTTTCCGGGGTCGAAAAAATTTTGGTCCGACTTCGGAAAATTTTCCGGTGTCCGAAAATTTTTGACCGATTTTGTAAATTTTCCGGGGTCGAAAAAATTTTGGTCCGACTTCGGAAAATTTTCCGGGGTCGAAAAAATTTTGGTCCGACTTCGGAAAATTTTCCGGGGTCCGAAAATTTTTGACCGATTTTGAAAATTTTCCGGGGGTCGAAAAAATTTCGGTCCGACTTCGGAAAATATTCCGGGGTCCGAAAATTTTTGACCGATTTTGAAAATTTTCCGGGGTCGAAAAAATTTTGGTCCGACTTCGGAAAATTTTCCGGGGTCCGAAAATTTTTGACCGATTTTGAAAATTTTCCGGGGTCGAAAAAATTTTGGTCCGACTTCGGAAAATTTTCCGGGGTCCGAAAATTTTTGACCGATTTTGAAAATTTTCCGGGGTCGAAAAAATTTTGGTCCGACTTCGGAAAATTTTCCGGGGTCCGAAAATTTTTGACCGATTTTGAAAATTTTCCGGGGTCGAAAAAATTTTGGTCCGACTTCGGAAAATTTTCCGGGGTCCGAAAATTTTTGACCGATTTTGAAAATTTTCCGGGGTCGAAAAAATTTTGGTCCGACTTCGGAAAATTTTCCGGGGTCCGAAAATTTTTGACCGATTTTGAAAATTTTCCGGGGTCGAAAAAATTTTGCTCCGACTTCGGAAAATTTTCCGGGGTCCGAAAATTTTTGACCGATTTTGAAAATTTTCCGGGGTCTAAAAAATTTTGGTCCGACTTCGGAAAATTTTCCGGGGTCCGAAAATTTTTGACCGATTTTGAAAATTTTCCGGGGTTGAAAAAATTTTGTTCCGACTTCGGAAAATTTTCCGGGGTCCGAAAATTTTTGACCGATTTTGAAAATTTTCCGGGGTCGAAAAAATTTTGGTCCGACTTCGGAAAATTTTCCGGGGTCCGAAAAAATTTTGGTCCGACTTCGGAAAAATTTCCGGGGTTCGAAAATTTCTGACCGATTTTGAAAATATTTGACCGATTTTGAAAAATTTCCGGGGTCGAAAAAATTTTGGTCCGACTTCGGAAAATTTTCCGGGGTCCGAAAATTTTTGACCGATTTTGAAAATTTTCCGGGGTCGAAAAAAGTTTGGTCCGACTTCGGAAAATTTTCCGGGGTCCGAAAATTTTTGACCGATTTTGAAAATTTTCCGGGGTCGAAAAAATTTTGGTCCGACTTCGGAAAATTTTCCGGGGTCCGAAAATTTTTGACCGATTTTGAAAATTTTCCGGGGTCGAAAAAATTTTGGTCCGACTTCGGAAAATTTTCCGGGGTCCGAAAATTTTTGACCGATTTTGAAAATTTTCCGGGGTCGAAAAAATTTTGGTCCGACTTCGGAAAATTTTCCGGGGTCCGAAAAATTTTTGTCCGATTTCGGAAAATTTTCCGGGGTCCGAAAATTTTTGACTGATTTTGAAATTTTTCCGGGGTCGAAAAAATTTTGGTCCGACTTCGGAAAATTTTCCGGGGTCCGAAAATTTTTGACCGATTTTGAAAATTATCCGGGGTCGAAAAAATTTTGGTCCGACTTCGGAAAATTTTCCGGGGTCCAAAAATTTTTGACCGATTTTGAAAATTTTCCGGGGTCGAAAAAATTTTGGTCCGACTTCGGAAAATTTTCCGGGGTCGAAAAATTTTGGTCCGACTTCGGAAAATTTTCCGGGGTCTGGAAATTTTTGACCGATTTTGAAAATTTTCCGGGGTCGAAAAAATTTTGGTCCGACTTCGGAAAATTTTCCGGGGTCCGAAAATTTTTGAGCGATTTTGAAAATTTTCCGGGGTCGAAAAAATTTTGGTCCGACTTCGGAAAATTTTCCGGGGTCCGAAAATTTTTGACCGATTTTGAAAATTTTCCGGGGGTCGAAAAAATTTTGGTCCGACTTCGGAAAATTTTCCGGGGTCCGAAAATTTTTGACCGATTTTGAAAATTTTCCGGGGTCGAAAAAATTTTGGTCCGACTTCGGAAAATTTTCCGGGGTCCGAAAATTTTTGACCGATTTTGAAAATTTTCCGGGGTCGAAAAAATTTTGGTCCGACTTCGGAAAATTTTCCGGGGTCCGAAAATTTTTGACCGATTTTGAAAATTTTCCGGGGTCGAAAAAATTTTGGTCCGACTTCGGAAAATTTTCCGGGGTCCGAAAATTTTTGACCGATTTTGAAAATTTTCCGGGGTCGAAAAAATTTTGGTCCGACTTCGGAAAATTTTCCGGGGTCCGAAAATTTTTGACCGATTTTGAAAATTTTCCGGGGTCGAAAAAATTTTGGTCCGACTTCGGAAAATTTTCCGGGGTCCGAAAATTTTTGACCGATTTTGAAAATTTTCCGGGGTCGAAAAAATTTTGGTCCGACTTCGGAAAATTTTCCGGGGTCCGAAAAATTTTTGACCGATTTTGAAAATTTTCCGGGGTCGAAAAAATTTTGGTCCGACTTCGGAAAATTTTCCGGGGTCCGAAAATTTTTGACCGATTTTGAAAATTTTCCGGGGTCGAAAAAATTTTGGTCCGACTTCGGAAAATTTTCCGGGATCCGAAAATTTTTGACCGATTTTGAAAATTTTCCGGGGTCGAAAAAAGTTTGGTCCGACTTCGGAAAATTTTCCGGGGTCGAAAAAATTTTGGTCCGACTTCGGAAAATTTTCCGGGGTCCGAAAATTTTTGACCGATTTTGAAAATTTTCCGGGGTCGAAAAAATTTTGTTCCGACTTCGGAAAATTTTCCGGGGTCCGAAAATTTTTGACCGATTTTGAAAATTTTCCGGGGTCGAAAAAATTTTGGTCCGACTTCGGAAAATTTTCCGGGGTCCGAAAATTTTTGACCGATTTTGAAAATTTTCCGGGGTCGAAAAAATTTTGGTCCGACTTCGGAAAATTTTCCGGGGTCCGAAAATTTTTGACCGATTTTGAAAATTTTCCGGGGTCGAAAAAATTTTGGTCCGACTTCGGAAAATTTTCCGGGGTCCGAAAATTTTTGACCGATTTTGAAAATTTTCCGGGGTCGAAAAGATTTTGGTCCGACTTCGGAAAATTTTCCGGGGTCCGAAAAAATTTTGGTCCGACTTCGGAAAATTTTCCGGGGTCCGAAAATTTTTGACCGATTTTGAAAATTTTCCGGGGTCGAAAAAAATTTGGTCCGACTTCGGAAAATTTTCCGGGGTCCGAAAATTTTTGACCGATTTTGAAAATTTTCCGGGGTCGAAACAATTTTGGTCCGACTTCGGAAAGTTTTCCGGGATCCGAAAATTTTTGACCGATTTGGAAAATTTCGCGGGGACGAAAAGTTTTGGTCCGATTTTGGAAAATTCCGCGGGGTCGAAAAAATTTTGGTCCGACTTCGGAAAATTTTCCGGGGTCCGAAAATTTTTGACCGATTTTGAAAATTTTCCGGGGTCGAAAAAATTTTGGTCCGACTTCGGAAAATTTTCCGGGGTCCGAAAATTTTTGACCGATTTTGAAAATTTTCCGGGGTCGAAAAAATTTTGGTCCGACTTCGGAAAATTTTCCGGGGTCCGAAAATTTTTGACCGATTTTGAAAATTTTCCGGGGTCGAAAAAATTTTGGTCCGACTTCGGAAAATTTTCCGGGGTCCGAAAATTTTTGACCGATTTTGAAAATTTTCCGGGGTCGAAAAAATTTTGGTCCGACTTCGGAAAATTTTCCGGGGTCCGAAAATTTTTGACCGATTTTGAAAATTTTCCGGGGTCGAAAAAATTTTGGTCCGACTTCGGAAAATTTTCCGGGGTCCGAAAATTTTTGACCGATTTTGAAAATTTTCCGGGGTCGAAAAAATTTTGGTCCGACTTCGGAAAATTTTCCGGGGTCCGAAAATTTTTGACCGATTTTGAAAATTTTCCGGGGTCGAAAAAATTTTGGTCCGACTTCGGAAAATTTTCCGGGGTCCGAAAATTTTTGACCGATTTTGAAAATTTTCCGGGGTCGAAAAAATTTTGGTCCGACTTCGGAAAATTTTCCGGGGTCCGAAAATTTTTGACCGATTTTGAAAATTTTCCGGGGTCGAAAAAATTTTGGTCCGACTTCGGAAAATTTTCCGGGGTCCGAAAATTTTTGACCGATTTTGAAAATTTTCCGGGGTCGAAAAAATTTTGGTCCGACTTCGGAAAATTTTCCGGGGTCCGAAAATTTTTGACCGATTTTGAAAATTTTCCGGGGTCGAAAAAATTTTGGTCCGACTTCGGAAAATTTTCCGGGGTCCGAAAATTTTTGACCGATTTTGAAAATTTTCCGGGGTCGAAAAAATTTTGGTCCGACTTCGGAAAATTTTCCGGGGTCCGAAAATTTTTGACCGATTTTGAAAATTTTCCGGGGTCGAAAAAATTTTGGTCCGACTTCGGAAAATTTTCCGATGTCCGAAAATTTTTGACCGATTTTGAAAATTTTCCGGGGTCGAAAAAATTTTGGTCCGACTTCGGAAAATTTTCCGGGGTCCGAAAAAATTTTTGTCCGACTTCGGAAAATTTTCCGGGGTCGGAAAATTTTTACCGATTTTGAAAATTTTCCGGGGTGGAAAAAATTTTGGTCCAACTTCGTAAAATTTTCCGGGGTCCGAAAATTTTTGACCGATTTTGAAAATTTTCCGGGGTGGAAAAAATTTTGGTCCGACTTCGGAAAATTTTCCGGGGTCCGAAAATTTTTGACCGATTTTGAAAATTTTCCGGGGTCGAAAAAATTTTGGTCCGACTTCGATTTTGAAAATTTTCCGGGGTCGAAAAAATTTTGGTCCGACTTCGGAAAATTTTCCGGGGTCCGAAAATTTTTGACCGATTTTGAAAATTTTCCGGGGTCGAAAAAATTTTGGTCCGACTTCGGAAAATTTTCCGGGGTCCGAAAATTTTTGACCGATTTTGAAAATTTTCCGGGGTCGAAAAAATTTTGGTCCGACTTCGGAAAATTTTCCGGGGTCCGAAAATTTTTGACCGATTTTGAAAATTTTCCGGGGTCGAAAAAATTTTGGTCCGACTTCGGAAAATTTTCCGGGGTCCGAAAATTTTTGACCGATTTTGAAAATTTTCCGGGGTCTAAAAAATTTTTCTTTGACTTCGGAAAATTTTCCGGGGTCCGAAAATTTTTGACCGATTTTGAAAATTTTCCGGGGTCGAAAAAAATTTGGTCCGACTTCGGAAAATTTTCCGGGGTCCGAAAATTTTTGACCGATTTTGAAAATTTTCCGGGGTCGAAAAAATTTTGGTCCGACTTCGGAAAATTTTCCGGGGTCCCAAAATTTTTGACCGATTTTGAAAATTTTCCGGGGTCGAAAAAATTTTGGTCCGACTTCGGAAAATTTTCCGGGGTCCGAAAATTTTTGACCGATTTTGAAAATTTTCCGGGGTCGAAAAAATTTTGGTCCGACTTCGGAAAATTTTCCGGGGTCCCAAAATTTTTGACCGATTTTGAAAATTTTCCGGGGTCGAAAAATTTTTGGTCCGACTTCGGAAAATTTTCCGGGGTCCGAAAATTTTTGACCGATTTTGAAAATTTTCCGGGGTCGAAAAAATTTTGGTCCGACTTCGGAAAATTTTCCGGGGGTCCGAAAATTTTTGACCGATTTTGAAAATTTTCCGGGGTCCGAAAAAATTTTGGTCCGACTTCGGAAAATTTTCCGGGGTCCGAAAAATATTTACCGATTTTGAAAATTTTCCGGGCTCCGAAAATTTTTGACCGATTTTGAAAATTTTCCGGGGTCGAAAAAATTTTGGTCCGACTTCGGAAAATTTTCCGGGGTCCGAAAATTTTTGACCGATTTTGAAAATTTTCCGGGGTCGAAAAATTTTGGTCCGACTTCGGAAAATTTTCCGGGGTCCGAAAATTTTTGACCGATTTTGAAAATTTTCCGGGGTCGAAAAAATTTTGGTCCGACTTCGGAAAATTTTCCGGGATCCAAAAATTTTTGACCGATTTTGAAAATTTTCCGGGGTCGAAATAATTTTGGTCCGACTTCGGAAAATTTTCCGGGGTCCTAAAATTTTTGACCGATTTTGAAAATTTTCCAGGGTTGAAAAGATTTTGGTCCGACTTCGGAAAATTTTCCGGGGTCCGAAAATTTTTGACCGATTTTGAAAATTTTCCGGGGTCGAAAAAATTTTGGTCCGACTTCGGAAAATTTTCCGGGGTCCGAAAATTTTTGACCGATTTTGAAAATTTTCCGGGGTCCGAAAATTTTTGACCGATTTTGAAAATTTTCCGGGGTCGAAAAAATTTTGGTCCGACTTCGGAAAATTTTCCGGGGTCCGAAAATTTTTGACCGATTTTGAAAATTTTCCGGGGTCCGAAAATTTTTGACCGATTTTGAAAATTTTCCGGGGTCGAAAAAATTTTGGTCCGACTTCGGAAAATTTTCCGGGGTCCGAAAATTTTTGACCGATTTTGGAAATTTTCCGGGTCCGAAAAAATTTTGGTCCGACTTCGGAAAATTTTCCGGGGTCCGAAAATTTTTGACCGATTTTGAAAATTTTCCGGGTCCGAAAAAATTTTGGTCCGACTTCGGAAAATTTTCCGGGGTCGGAAAATTTTTGACCGATTTTGAAAATTTTCCGGGGTCGAAAAAATTTTGGTCCGACTTCGGAAAATTTTCCGGGGTCCGAAAATTTTTGACCGATTTTGAAAATTTTCCGGGGTCGAAAAAATTTTGGTCCGACTTCGGAAAATTTTCCGGGGTCGAAAAATTTTTGGTCCGACTTCGGAAAATTTTCCGGGGTCCGAAAATTTTTGACCGATTTTGAAAATTTTCCGGGGTCGAAAAAATTTTGGTCCGACTTCGGAAAATTTTCCGGGGTCCGAAAATTTTTGACCGATTTTGAAAATTTTCCGGGGTCGAAAAAATTTTGGTCCGACTTCGGAAAATTTTCCGGGGTCCGAAAATTTTTGACCGATTTTGAAAATTTTCCGGGGTCGAAAAAATTTTGGTCCGACTTCGGAAAATTTTCCGGGGTCCGAAAATTTTTGACCGATTTTGAAAATTTTCCGGGGTCGAAAAAATTTTGGTCCGACTTCGGAAAATTTTCCGGGGTCCGAAAATTTTTGACCGATTTTGAAAATTTTCCGGGGTCGAAAAAATTTTGGTCCGACTTCGGAAAATTTTCCGGGGTCCGAAAATTTTTGACCGATTTTGAAAATTTTCCGGGGTCGAAAAAATTTTGGTCCGACTTCGGAAAATTTTCCGGGGTCCGAAAATTTTTGACCGATTTTGAAAATTTTCCGGGGTCGAAAAAATTTTGGTCCGACTTCGGAAAATTTTCCGGGGTCCGAAAATTTTTGACCGATTTTGAAAATTTTCCGGGGTCGAAAAAATTTTGGTCCGACTTCGGAAAATTTTCCGGGGTCCGAAAATTTTTGACCGATTTTGAAAATTTTCCGGGGTCGAAAAAATTTTGGTCCGACTTCGGAAAATTTTCCGGGGTCCGAAAATTTTTGACCGATTTTGAAAATTTTCCGGGGTCCGAAAAAATTTTGGTCCGACTTCGGAAAATTTTCCGGGGTCCGAAAATTTTTGACCGATTTTGAAAATTTTCCGGGTCGAAAAAATTTTGGTCCGACTTCGGAAAATTTTCCGGGGTCCGAAAATTTTTGAACGATTTTGAAAATTTTCCGGGGTCGAAAAAATTTTGGTCCGACTTCGGAAAATTTTCCGGGGTCCGAAAATTTTTGACCGATTTTGAAAATTTTCCGGGGTCGAAAAAATTTTGGTCCGACTTCGGAAAATTTTCCGGGGTCCGAAAATTTTTGACCGATTTTGAAAATTTTCCGGGGTCGAAAAAATTTTGGTCTGACTTCGGAAAATTTTCCGGGGTCCGAAAATTTTTGACCGATTTTGAAAATTTTCCGGGGTCGAAAATATTTTTGACCGATTTTGGAAAATTTTCCGGGGTCCGGAAATTTTTGAAAGATTTTGAAAATTCTCCGGGGTCGAAAAAAGTTTGGTAAGACTTCGGAAAATTTTCCGGGGTCGAAAAAATTTTGGTCCGACTTCGGAAAATTTTCCGGGGTCCGGAAATTTTTGACCGATTTTGAAAATTTTCCGGGGTCGAAAAAATTTTGGTCCGACTTCGGAAAATTTTCCGGGGTCCGAAAAAATTTTGGTCCGACTTCGGAAAATTTTCCGGGGTCCGAAAATTTTTGACCGATTTTGAAAATTTTCCGGGGTCGAAAAAATTTTGGTCCGACTTCGGAAAATTTTCCGGGGTCCGAAAATTTTTGACCGATTTTGAAAATTTTCCGGGGTCGAAAAAATTTTGGTCCGACTTCGGAAAATTTACCGGGTTCCGAAAATTTTTGACCGATTTTGAAAATTTTCCGGGGTCGAAAAAATTTTGGTCCGATTTTGAAAATTTTCCGGGGTCGAAAAAATTTTGGTCCGACTTCGGAAAATTTTCCGGGGTCCGAAAATTTTTGACCGATTTTGAAAATTTTCCGGGGTCGAAAAAATTTTGGTCCGACTTCGGAAAATTTTCCGGGGTCGAAAAAATTTTGGTCCGATTTTGAAAAATTTCGGGTGTCGAAAAAATTTTGGTCCGACTTCGGAAAATTTTCCGGGGTCCGAAAATTTTTGACCGATTTTGAAAAATTTTCCGGGGTCGAAAAGATTTTCGTCCGACTTCGGAAAATTTTCCGGGGTCCGAAAATTTTTGACCGATTTTGAAAATTTTCCGGGGTCGAAAAATTTTTTGACCGATTTTGAAAATTTTCCGGGGTCCGAAAATTTTTGACTGATTTTAAAAATTTTCGGGGGTCGAAAAAATTTTTGACCGATTTTGAAAAATTTTCCGGGGTCGAAAAAATTTTGGTCCGACTTCGGAAAATTTTCCTGGGTCCGAAAATTTTTGACCGATTTTGAAAATTTTCCGGGGTCGAAAAAATTTTAGTCCGACTTCGGAAAATTTTCCGGGGTCCGAAAATTTTTGACCGATTTTGAAAATTATCCGGGGTGGAAAAAATTTTGGTCCGACTTCGTAAAATTTTCCGGGGTCCGAAAAATTTTTGACCGATTTTGGAAAATTTTCCGGGGTCGAAAAGTTTTGTCCGAAAATTTTTGACCGATTTTGAAAATTTTCCGGGGTCGAAAAAATTTTGGTCCGACTTCGGAAAATTTTCCGGTGTCCGAAAATTTTTGACCGATTTTGAAAATTTTCCGGGGTCGAAAAAATTTTGGTCCGACTTCGGAAAATTTTCCGGGGTCCGAAAAAATTTTGGTCCGACTTCGGAAAATTTTCCGGGTTCCGAAAATTTTTGACCGAGTTCCAAACTTTTCCGGGGTCGAAAAAATTTTGGTCCGACTTCGGAAAATTTTCCGGGCTCCGAAAATTTTTGACCGATTTTGAAAATTTTCCGGGGTCCGAAAAATTTTTGATCAGACTTCGGAAAATTTTCCGGGGTCCGAAAATTTTTGACCGATTTTGAAAATTTTCCGGGGTCGAAAAAATTTTGGTCCGACTTCGGAAAATTTTCCGGTGTCCGAAAATTTTTGACCGATTTTGAAAATTTTCCGGGGTCGAAAAAATTTTGGTCCGACTTCGGAAAATTTTCCGGGGTCCGAAAATTTTTTACCGATTTTGAAAATTTTCCGGGGTCGAAAAAATTTTGGTCCGACTTCGGAAAATTTTCCGGGGTCCGAAAATTTTTGACCGATTTTGAAAATTTTCCGGGGTCGAAAAAATTTTGGTTCGAATTCGGAAAATTTTCCTGGGTCCGAAAATTTTTGACCGATTTTGAAAATTTTCCGGGGTTGAAAAAATTTTGGTCCGACTTCGTAAAATTTTCCGGGGTCCGAAAATTTTTGACCGATTTTGAAAATTTTCCGGGGTCGAAAAATTTTGGTCCGACTTCGGAAAATTTTCCGGGGTCGAAAAATTTTGGTCCGACTTCGGAAAATTTTCCGGGGTCCGAAAATTTTTGACCGATTTTGAAAATTTTCCGGGGTCTAAAAAATTTTGGTCCGACTTCGGAAAATTTTCCGGGGTCCGAAAATTTTTGACCGATTTTGAAAATTTTCCGGGGTCGAAAAAATTTTGGTCCGACTTCGGAAAATTTTCCGGGGTCCGAAAATTTTTGGTCCGATTTTCGGAAAATTTTCCGGGGTCCGAAAATTTTTGACCGATTTTGAAAATTTTCCGGGGTCGAAAAAATTTTGGTCCGACTTCGGAAAATTTTCCGGGGTCCGAAAATTTTTGACCGATTTTGAAAATTTTCCGGGGTTGAAAAAATTTTGGTCCGACTTCGTAAAATTTTCCGGGGTCCGAAAATTTTTGACCGATTTTGAAAATTTTCCGGGGTCGAAAAATTTTGGTCCGACTTCGGAAAATTTTCCGGGGTCCGAAAATTTTTGACCGATTTTGAAAATTTTCCGGGGTCGAAAAAATTTTGGTCCGACTTCGGAAAATTTTCCGGGGTCCGAAAATTTTTGACCGATTTTGAAAATTTTCCGGGGTCGAAAAAATTTTGGTCCGACTTCGGAAAATTTTCCGGGGTCCGAAAATTTTTGACCGATTTTGAAAATTTTCCGGGGTCGAAAAAATTTTGGTCCGACTTCGGAAAATTTTCCGGGGTCCGAAAATTTTTGACCGATTTTGAAAATTTTCCGGGGTCGAAAAAATTTTGGTCCGACTTCGGAAAATTTTCCGGGGTCCGAAAATTTTTGACCGACTTTTGGAAAATTTTCCGGGGTCCGAAAATTTTTGACCGATTTTGAAAATTTTCCGGGGTCGAAAATTTTTGACCGATTTTGAAAATTTTCCGGGGTCGAAAAAATTTTGGTCCGACTTCGGAAAATTTTCCGGGGTCCGAAAATTTTTGACCGATTTTGAAAATTTTCCGGGGTCGAAAAAGTTTTGGTACGACTTCGGAAAATTTTCCGGGGTCCGAAAATTTTTGACCGATTTTGAAAATTTTCCGGGGTCTAAAAAATTTTGGTCCGACTTCGGAAAATTTTCCGGGGTCCGAAAATTTTTGACCGATTTTGAAAATATTCCGGATTCGAAAAAATTTTGGTCCGACTTCGGAAAATTTTCCGGGGTCCGAAAATTTTTGACCGATTTTGAAAATTTTCCGGGGTCGAAAAAATTTTGTTCCGAATTCGGAAAATTTTCCGGGGTCCGAAAATTCGGAAAATTTACCGGGGCCCGAAAATTTTTGACCGATTTTGAAAATTTTCCGGGGTCGAAAAAATTTTGGTCCGACTTCGGAAAATTTTCCGGGGTCCGAAAATTTTTGACCGATTTTGAAAATTTTCCGGGGTCGAAAAAATTTTGGTCCGACTTCGGAAAATTTTCCGGGGTCCGAAAATTTTTGACCGATTTTGAAAATTTTCCGGGGTCGAAAAAATTTTGGTCCGACTTCGGAAAATTTTCCGGGGTCCGAAAATTTTTGACCGATTTTGAAAATTTTCCGGGGTCCAAAAATTTTTGACCGATTTTGAAAATTTTCCGGGGTCGAAAAAATTTTGGTCCGACTTCGGAAAATTTTCCGGGGTCCGAAAATTTTTGACCGATTTTGAAAATTTTCCGGGGTCGAAAAAATTTTGGTCCGACTTCGGAAAATTTTCCGGGGTCCGAAAATTTTTGACCGATTTTGAAAATTTTCCGGGGTCGAAAAAATTTTGGTCCGACTTCGGAAAATTTTCCGGGGTCCGAAAATTTTTGACCGATTTTGAAAATTTTCCGGGGTCGAAAAAATTTTGGTCCGACTTCGGAAAATTTTCCGGGGTCCGAAAATTTTTGACCGATTTTGAAAATTTTCCGGGGTCGAAAAAATTTTGGTCCGACTTCGGAAAATTTTCCGGGGTCCGAAAATTTTTGACCGATTTTGAAAATTTTCCGGGGTCGAAAAAATTTTGGTCCGACTTCGGAAAATTTTCCGGGGTCCGAAAATTTTTGACCGATTTTGAAAATTTTCCGGGGTCGAAAAAATTTTGGTCCGACTTCGGAAAATTTTCCGGGGTCCGAAAATTTTTGACCGATTTTGAAAATTTTCCGGGGTCGAAAAAATTTTGGTCCGACTTCGGAAAATTTTCCGGGGTCCGAAAATTTTTGACCGATTTTGAAAATTTTCCGGGGTCGAAAAAATTTTGGTCCGACTTCGGAAAATTTTCCGGGGTCCGAAAATTTTTGACCGATTTTGAAAATTTTCCGGGGTCGAAAAAATTTTGGTCCGACTTCGGAAAATTTTCCGGGGTCCGAAAATTTTTGACCGATTTTGAAAATTTTCCGGGGTCGAAAAAATTTTGGTCCGACTTCGGAAAATTTTCCGGGGTCCGAAAATTTTTGACCGATTTTGAAAATTTTCCGGGGTCGAAAAAATTTTGGTCCGACTTCGGAAAATTTTCCGGGGTCCGAAAATTTTCGACCGATTTTGAAAATTTTCCGGGGTCGAAAAAATTTTGGTCCAACTTCTGGAAATTTTCCGGGGTCCGAAAATTTTTGACCGATTTTGAAAATTTTCCGGGGTCGAAAAAATTTTGGTCCGACTTCGGAAAATTTTCCGGGGTCGAAAAAATTTTTGATCCGACTTCGGAAAATTTTCCGGGGTCCGAAAATTTTTGACCGATTTTGAAAATTTTCCGGGGTCGAAAAAATTTTGGTCCGACTTCGGAAAATTTTCCGGGGTCCGAAAATTTTTGACCGATTTTGAAAATTTTCCGGGGTCGAAAAAATTTTGGTCCGACTTCGGAAAATTTTCCGGGGTCCGAAAATTTTTGACCGATTTTGAAAATTTTCCGGGGTCGAAAAAATTTTGGTCCGACTTCGGAAAATTTTCCGGGGTCCGAAAATTTTTGACCGATTTTGAAAATTTTACGGGGTCGAAAAAATTTTTGGTCCGATTTTGGAAAATTTTCCGGGGTCCGAAAATTTTTGACCGATTTAGAAAATTTTCCGGGTTCGAAAAAATTTTATTCCGACTTCGGAAAATTTTCCGGGGTCCGAAAATTTTTGGTCCGACTTCGGAAAATTTTCCGGGGTCCGAAAATTTTTGACCGATTTTGAAAATTTTCCGGGGTCGAAAAAATTTTTGACCGACTTCGGAAAATATTCCGGGGTCCGAAAATTTTTGACCGATTTTGAAAATTTTCCGGAGTCCGAAAAAATTTGTGTCCGACTTCGGAAAATTTTCCGGGGTCCGAAAATTTTTGACCGACTTCGGAATATTTTCCGGGGTCCGAAAATTTTTGACCGATTTTGAAAAATTTCCGGGGTCGAAAAAATTTTGGTCCGACATCGGAAAATTTTCCGGGGTCCTAAAAGTTTTGAAAGATTTTGAAAATTTTCCGGTGTCGAAAAAATTTGTCCGACATCGAAAAATTTTCCGGGGTCCGAAAATTTTTGACCGATTTTGAAAATTTTCCGGGGTCGAAAAAATTTTGGTCCGACTTCGGAAAATTTTCCGGGGTCCGAAAATTTTTGACCGATTTTGAAAATTTTCCGGGGTCCAAAAATTTTTGACCGATTTTGAAAATTTTCCGGGGTCCAAAAAATTTTGGTCCGACTTCGGAAAATTTTCCGGGGTCCGAAAATTTTTGACCGATTTTGAAAATTTTCCGGGGTCGAAAAAATTTTGGTCCGACTTCGGAAAATTTTCCGGGGTCCGAAAATTTTTGACCGATTTTGAAAATTTTCCGGGGTCGAAAAAATTTTGGTCCGACTTCGGAAAATTTTCCGGGGTCCGAAAATTTTTGACCGATTTTGAAAATTTTCCGGGGTCGAAAAAATTTTGGTCCGACTTCGGAAAATTTTCCGGGGTCCGAAAATTTTTGACCGATTTTGAAAATTTTCCGGGGTCGAAAAAATTTTGGTCCGACTTCGGAAAATTTTCCGGGGTCCGAAAATTTTTGACCGATTTTGAAAATTTTCCGGGGTCGAAAAAATTTTGGTCCGACTTCGGAAAATTTTCCGGGGTCCGAGAATTTTTGACCGATTTTGAAAATTTTCCGGGGGTCGAAAAAATTTTGGTCCGACTTCGGAAAATTTTCCGGGGTCCGAAAAAAATTTTTGACCGATTTTGAAAAAATTTTCCGGGGTCCGAAAAAAATTTTTGGTTCGACTTCGGAAAATTTTCCGGGGTCAGAAAATTTTTGACCGATTTTGAAAAATTTTCCGGGGTCGAAAAAATTTTGGTCCGACTTCGGAAAATTTTCCGGGGTCCGAAAATTTTTGACCGATTTTGAAAATTTTCCGGGGTCCGAAAATTTTTCATCGATTTCGAAAATTTTCCGGGGGCGAAAAAATTTTGGTCCGACTTCGGAAAATTTTCCGGGGTCCGAAAATTTTTGACCGATTTTGAAAATTTTCCGGGGTGGAAAAAATTTTGGTCCGACTTCGGAAAATTTTCCGGGGTCCGAAAATTTTTGACCGATTTTGAAAATTTTCCGGGGTCGAAAAAATTTTGGTCCGACTTCGGAAAATTTTCCGCGATCCGAAAATTTTTGACCGATTTTGAAAATTTTCCGGGGTCGAAAAAATTTTGGTCCGACTTCGGAAAATTTTCCGGGGTCCGAAAATTTTTGACCGATTTTGAAAATTTTCCGGGGTCGAAAAAAATTTGGTCCGACTTCGGAAAATTTTCCGGGGTCCGAAAATTTTTGACCGATTTTGAAAATTTTCCGGGGTCGAAAAAATTTTGGTCCGACTTCGGAAAATTTTCCGGGGTCCGAAAATTTTTGACCGATTTTGAAAATTTTCCGGGGGCGAAAAAATTTTGGTCCGACTTCGGAAAATTTTCCGGGGTCCGAAAATTTTTGACCGATTTTGAAAATTTTCCGGGGTTGAAAAAATTTTGGTCCGACTTCGGAAAATTTTCCGGGGTCCGAAAATTTTTGACCGATTTTGAAAATTTTCCGGGGTCGAAAAAATTTTGGTCCGACTTCGGAAAATTTTCCGGTGTCCGAAAATTTTTGACCGATTTTGAAAATTTTCCGGGGTCGAAAAAATTTTGGTCCGACTTCGGAAAATTTTCCGGGGTCCGAAAATTTTTGACCGATTTTGAAAATTTTCCGGGGTAGAAAAAATTTTGGTCCGACTTCGGAAAATTTTCCGGGGTCCGAAAAATTTTGACCGATTTTGAAAATTTTCCGGGGTCGAAAAAATTTCGGTCCGACTTCGGAAAATTTTCCGGGGTCCGAAAATTTTTGACCGATTTTGAAAATTTTCCGGGGTCGAAAAAATTTTGGTCCGACTTCGGAAAATTTTCCGGGGTCCGAAAATTTTTGACCAATTTTGAAAATTTTCCGGGGTCGAAAAAATTTTGGTCCGACTTCGGAAAATTTTCCGGGGTAGGAAAATTTTTGACCGATTTTGAAAATTTTCCGGGGTCGAAAAAATTTTGGTCCGACTTCGGAAAATTTTCCGGGGTCCGAAAATTTTTGACCGATTTTGAAAATTTTCCGGGGTCGAAAAAATTTCGGGCCGACTTCGGAAAATTTTCCGGGGTCCGAAAAAATTTCGGTCCGACTTCGGAAAATTTTCCGGGGTCCGAAAATTTTTGACCGATTTTGAAATATTTCCGGAGTCGAAAAAATTTTGGTCCGACTTCGGAAAATTTTCCGGGTCCGAAAAAATTTTGGTCCGACTTCGGAAAATTTTCCGTGGTCCGAAAATTTTTGACCGATTTTGAAAATTTTCCGGGGTCGAAAAAATTTTGGTCCGACTTCGGAAAATTTTCCGGGGTCCGAAATTTTTTGACCGATTTTGAAAATTTTCCGGGGTCGAAAAAATTTTGGTCCGACTTCGGAAACTTTTCCGGGTTTAATATAGCGTTGCTGCGACGCTATTTATTGCCACTGTAGGCGCAGCGCGTAATATAGCGTTGCAGCGACGCTATTTATGCACTGTAGGAGCGGCTGCGCGTAATATTAGCGTTGCCTGCGTCGTATTTATTGCACTGGTAGAGCGCCAGCGCCTAATGATAGCGTTGCTGCGATGCTATTTATTGCACTGTAGAGCGCAGCGCCTAATATAGCGTTGCTGGAATGCTATTTATTGCACTGTAGAGCGCAGCGCCTAATATAGCGTTGCTGGAATGCTATTTATTGCACTGTAGAGCGCAGCGCCTAATATAGCGTTGCTGGAATGCTATTTATTGCACTGTAGAGCGCAGCGCCTAATATAGCGTTGCTGGAATGCGCTTTATTGCACTGTAGAGCGCAGCGCCTAATATAGCGTTGCTGCAATGCTATTTATTGCACTGTAGAAGCGCAAAAGCGCTAATATAGCGTTGCTGCGATGCTATTTATAGCACTGTAGAGCGCAGCGCGTAATATAGCGTTGCTGGAATGCTATTTATTGCACTGTAGAGCGCATCGCGTAATAGAGCGTTGCTCGAATGCTATTTATTGCACTGTAGAGCGCATCGCGTAATATAGACGTTGCTGCGACGCTATGTATTGCACTGTAGAGCGCAGCGCCTAATATAGCGTTGCTGCGATGCTATTGTATTGCACTGTAGAGCGCAGCGCGTAATATAGCGTTGCTGGAATGCTATTTATTGCACTGTAGAGCGCAGCGCGTAATATAGCGTTGCTGCGATGCTTATTTATTGCACTGTAGAGCGCAGCGCCTAATATTTATGGCACGTAGAGCGCTGCGTAATAAGCGTTGCTGCTATTATTGCATAGAGCGCAGCGCGTAATATACTTTGCTTTATTGCACTGTAGAGCGCATCGCGTAATAGAGCGTTTGCTGGAAATGCTATTTATGTCACTGTAGAGCGCGCCAATATAGCGTTTGCTGGAATGCTATTTATGGCACTGTAAGCGCAGCGTAATATAGCGTTGCTGCATGCTATTTAATGCACTAGAGCGCATTTAATTGCACTGTAGAGCGCAGCGCGTAATATAGCGTTGCTGGAATGCTAGTGTATTGCACTGTAGAGCGCAGCGCGTAATATAGGCGTTGCTGCGATGCTATTTATTGCACTGTAGAGCGCAGCGCCTAATATATGGCACGTAGAGCGCAGCGCGTAATTGCTGCTGGAAAATGCTAGAGCGCATTTATTGCACTGTAGAGCGCAGCGCCTAATATACGCGTTGCTGCGACGCTATGTATTGCACTGTAGAGCGCAGCGCCTAATATAGCGTTGCTGCGACGCTATGTATTGCACTGTAGAGCGCAGCGCCTAATATAGCGTTGCTGCGACGCTATGTATTGCACTGTAGAGCGCAGCGCCTAATATAGCGTTGCTGGAATGCTATTTATTGCACTGTAGAGCGCAGCGCCTAATATAGCGTTGCTGCGATGCTATTTATTGCACTGTAGAGCGCAGCGCCTAATAGAGCGTTGCTGCGATGCTATTTATTGCACTGTAGAGCGCAGCGCCTAATAGAGCGTTGCTCGAATGCTATTTATTGCACTGTAGAGCGCAGCGCCTAATAGAGCGTTGCTCGAATGCTATTATTGCACTGTAGAGCGCAGCGCGTAATAGAGCGTCGCTGGAACGCTATTTATAGCACTGTAGAGCGCAGCGCGTAATAGAGCGTTGCTGCGATGCTATGTATAGCACTGTAGAGCGCAGCGCGTAATAGAGCGTTGCTGCATGCTATTTATAGCACTGTAGAGCGCAGCGCGTAATAGAGCGTTGCTGCGAATGCTATTATTGCACTGTAGAGCGCAGCGCCGTAATATAGCGTTGCTGCGATGCTATTTATAGCACTGTAGAGCGCAGCGCGTAATAGAGCGTTGCTGCGATGCTATTTATTGCACTGTAGAGCGCAGCGCGTAATATAGCGTTGCTGGAATGCTATTTATAGCACTGTAGAGCGCAGCGCGTAATAGAGCGTCGGTGGAACGCTATTTATAGCACTGTAGAGCGCAGCGCCTAATAGAGCGTCGGTGGAACGCTATTTATAGCACTGTAGAGCGCAGCGCCTAATAGAGCGTTGGTGGAACGCTATTTATTGCACTGTAGAGCGCAGCGCCTAATAGAGCGTTGCTCGAATGCTATTTATTGCACTGTAGAGCGCATCGCCTAATAGAGCGTTGCTCGAATGCTATGTATTGCACTGTAGAGCGCAGCGCGTAATAGAGCGTTGGTGGAATGCTATTTATAGCACTGTAGAGCGCAGCGCCTAATAGAGCGTCGCTGGAACGCTATTTATAGCACTGTAGAGCGCAGCGCGTAATAGAGCGTCGGTGGAACGCTATTTATAGCACTGTAGAGCGCAGCGCGTAATAGAGCGTCGCTGGAACGCTATTTATAGCACTGTAGAGCGCAGCGCGTAATAGAGCGTTGCTCGAATGCTATGTATTGCACTGTAGAGCGCAGCGCGTAATAGAGCGTTGCTGCGATGCTATTTATAGCACTGTAGAGCGCAGCGCGTAATAGAGCGTTGCTGGAATGCTATGTATTGCACTGTAGAGCGCAGCGCCTAATATAGCGTTGCTGGAATGCTATTTATTGCACTGTAGAGCGCAGCGCGTAATATAGCGTTGCTGCGATGCTATTATAGCACTGTAGAGCGCAGCGCGTAATAGAGCGTCGCTGGAACGCTATTTATAGCACTGTAGAGCGCAGCGCGTAATAGAGCGTCGCTGGAACGCTATTTATAGCACTGTAGAGCGCAGCGCGTAATAGAGCGTCGCTGGAACGCTATTTATAGCACTGTAGAGCGCAGCGCGTAATAGAGCGTCGCTGGAACGCTATTTATAGCACTGTAGAGCGCAGCGCGTAATAGAGCGTCGCTGGAACGCTATTTATAGCACTGTAGAGCGCAGCGCGTAATAGAGCGTTGCTCGAATGCTATTTATAGCACTGTAGAGCGCAGCGCCTAATAGAGCGTCGCTGGAACGCTATTTATAGCACTGTAGAGCGCAGCGCGTAATAGAGCGTCGCTGGAACGCTATTTATAGCACTGTAGAGCGCAGCGCGTAATATAGCGTTGCTGGAATGCTATTTATTGCACTGTAGAGCGCAGCGCCTAATAGAGCGTTGCTCGAATGCTATTTATTGCACTGTAGAGCGCATCGCGTAATAGAGCGTTGCTCGAATGCTATTTATTGCACTGTAGAGCGCATCGCCTAATAGAGCGTTGCTCGAATGCTATTTATTGCACTGTAGAGCGCAGCGCGTAATAGAGCGTCGCTGGAACGCTATTTATAGCACTGTAGAGCGCAGCGCCTAATATAGCGTTGCTGGAATGCTATTTATTGCACTGTAGAGCGCAGCGCCTAATATAGCGTTGCTGGAATGCTATTTATAGCACTGTAGAGCGCAGCGCGTAATAGAGCGTCGCTGCGAATGCTATTTATTGCACTGTAGAGCGCATCGCCTAATAGAGCGTTGCTCGAATGCTATTTATTGCACTGTAGAGCGCATCGCCTAATAGAGCGTTGCTCGAATGCTATTTATAGCACTGTAGAGCGCAGCGCGTAATAGAGCGTCGCTGGAACGCTATTTATAGCACTGTAGAGCGCAGCGCCTAATAGAGCGTCGCTGGAACGCTATTTATAGCACTGTAGAGCGCAGCGCGTAATAGAGCGTCGCTGGAACGCTATTTATAGCACTGTAGAGCGCAGCGCGTAATAGAGCGTCGCTGCGATGCTATTTTGCACTGTAGAGCGCAGCGCCTAATATAGCGTTGCTGGAATGCTATTTATTGCACTGTAGAGCGCATCGCCTAATAGAGCGTTGCTCGAATGCTATTTATTGCACTGTAGAGCGCATCGCCTAATAGAGCGTTGCTCGAATGCTATTTATTGCACTGTAGAGCGCATCGCCTAATAGAGCGTTGCTCGAATGCTATTTATTGCACTGTAGAGCGCAGCGCCTAATATAGCGTTGCTGGAATGCTATTTATTGCACTGTAGAGCGCAGCGCCTAATATAGCGTTGCTGGAATGCTATTTATTGCACTGTAGAGCGCAGCGCCTAATATAGCGTTGCTGGAATGCTATTTATTGCACTGTAGAGCGCAGCGCCTAATATAGCGTTGCTGGAATGCTATTTATTGCACTGTAGAGCGCATCGCCTAATAGAGCGTTGCTCGAATGCTATTTATTGCACTGTAGAGCGCATCGCCTAATAGAGCGTTGCTCGAATGCTATTTATTGCACTGTAGAGCGCATCGCCTAATAGAGCGTTGCTCGAATGCTATTTATTGCACTGTAGAGCGCATCGCCTAATAGAGCGTTGCTCGAATGCTATTTATTGCACTGTAGAGCGCATCGCGTAATAGAGCGTGGGTGGAACGCTATTTATAGCACTGTAGAGCGCAGCGCCTAATAGAGCGTTGCTCGAATGCTATTTATTGCACTGTAGAGCGCAGCGCCTAATATAGCGTTGCTGGAATGCTATTTATTGCACTGTAGAGCGCAGCGCCTAATAGAGCGTTGCTCGATGCTATTTATTGCACTGTAGAGCGCAGCGCCTAATAGAGCGTTGGTGGAACGCTATTTATTGCACTGTAGAGCGCAGCGCCTAATAGAGCGTGGGTGGAACGCTATTTATAGCACTGTAGAGCGCAGCGCCTAATAGAGCGTGGGTGGAACGCTATTTATAGCACTGTAGAGCGCAGCGCGTAATAGAGCGTCGGTGGAACGCTATTTATAGCACTGTAGAGCGCAGCGCGTAATATAGCGTTGCTGGAATGCTATTTATTGCACTGTAGAGCGCAGCGCCTAATAGAGCGTTGCTGGAATGCTATTTATTGCACTGTAGAGCGCAGCGCCTAATATAGCGTTGCTGGAATGCTATTTATTGCACTGTAGAGCGCAGCGCGTAATATAGCGTTGCTGGAATGCTATTTATTGCACTGTAGAGCGCAGCGCCTAATAGAGCGTTGCTGGAACGCTATTTATAGCACTGTAGAGCGCAGCGCCTAATAGAGCGTGGGTGGAATGCTATTTATAGCACTGTAGAGCGCAGCGCGTAATAGAGCGTCGGTGGAACGCTATTTATTGCACTGTAGAGCGCAGCGCCTAATAGAGCGTTGGTGGAACGCTATTTATTGCACTGTAGAGCGCAGCGCCTAATATAGCGTTGCTGGAATGCTATTTATTGCACTGTAGAGCGCAGCGCCTAATATAGCGTTGCTGCGATGCTATTTATAGCACTGTAGAGCGCAGCGCGTAATATAGCGTTGCTGGAATGCTATTTATTGCACTGTAGAGCGCAGCGCGTAATATAGCGTTGCTGGAATGCTATTTATTGCACTGTAGAGCGCAGCGCCTAATATAGCGTTGCTGGAATGCTATTATAGCACTGTAGAGCGCAGCGCCTAATAGAGCGTCGCTGGAATGCTATTTATTGCACTGTAGAGCGCAGCGCCTAATAGAGCGTCGGTGGAACGCTATTTATAGCACTGTAGAGCGCAGCGCGTAATAGAGCGTCGGTGGAACGCTATTTATAGCACTGTAGAGCGCAGCGCCTAATAGAGCGTCGGTGGAACGCTATTTATAGCACTGTAGAGCGCAGCGCGTAATAGAGCGTCGGTGGAACGCTATTTATAGCACTGTAGAGCGCAGCGCCTAATAGAGCGTCGGTGGAACGCTATTTATAGCACTGTAGAGCGCAGCGCGTAATAGAGCGTCGGTGGAACGCTATTTATAGCACTGTAGAGCGCAGCGCGTAATAGAGCGTTGCTCGAATGCTATTTATTGCACTGTAGAGCGCAGCGCGTAATAGAGCGTTGCTCGAATGCTATTTATAGCACTGTAGAGCGCAGCGCGTAATAGAGCGTCGCTGGAACGCTATTTATAGCACTGTAGAGCGCAGCGCGTAATAGAGCGTCGCTGGAACGCTATTTATAGCACTGTAGAGCGCAGCGCGTAATAGAGCGTTGCTCGAATGCTATTTATAGCACTGTAGAGCGCAGCGCCTAATAGAGCGTGGGTGGAACGCTATTTATAGCACTGTAGAGCGCAGCGCGTAATAGAGCGTTGCTCCAATGCTATTTATAGCACTGTAGAGCGCAGCGCGTAATAGAGCGTCGCTGGAACGCTATTTATAGCACTGTAGAGCGCAGCGCGTAATAGAGCGTCGCTGGAACGCTATTTATAGCACTGTAGAGCGCAGCGCGTAATAGAGCGTCGCTGGAACGCTATTTATAGCACTGTAGAGCGCAGCGCGTAATAGAGCGTTGCTCGAATGCTATTTATAGCACTGTAGAGCGCAGCGCGTAATAGAGCGTTGCTCGAATGCTATTTATAGCACTGTAGAGCGCAGCGCGTAATAGAGCGTCGCTGGAACGCTATTTATAGCACTGTAGAGCGCAGCGCGTAATAGAGCGTTGCTCGAATGCTATTTATTGCACTGTAGAGCGCATCGCGTAATAGAGCGTTGCTCGAATGCTATTTATTGCACTGTAGAGCGCATCGCGTAATAGAGCGTTGCTCGAATGCTATTTATTGCACTGTAGAGCGCATCGCGTAATAGAGCGTTGCTCGAATGCTATTTATAGCACTGTAGAGCGCAGCGCGTAATAGAGCGTCGCTGGAACGCTATTTATAGCACTGTAGAGCGCAGCGCGTAATAGAGCGTCGGTGGAACGCTATTTATAGCACTGTAGAGCGCAGCGCGTAATAGAGCGTTGCTGGAATGCTATTTATTGCACTGTAGAGCGCAGCGCGTAATAGAGCGTTGCTGGAATGCTATTTATTGCACTGTAGAGCGCATCGCGTAATAGAGCGTTGCTCGAATGCTATTTATTGCACTGTAGAGCGCATCGCGTAATAGAGCGTTGCTCGAATGCTATTTATAGCACTGTAGAGCGCAGCGCGTAATAGAGCGTCGCTGGAACGCTATTTATAGCACTGTAGAGCGCAGCGCGTAATAGAGCGTTGCTCGAATGCTATTTATTGCACTGTAGAGCGCATCGCGTAATAGAGCGTTGCTCGAATGCTATTTATAGCACTGTAGAGCGCAGCGCGTAATAGAGCGTCGCTGGAACGCTATTTATTGCACTGTAGAGCGCAGCGCGTAATAGAGCGTTGCTCGACTGCTATTTATTGCACTGTAGAGCGCAGCGCGTAATAGAGCGTCGGTGGAACGCTATTTATAGCACTGTAGAGCGCAGCGCGTAATAGAGCGTTGCTCGAATGCTATTTATTGCACTGTAGAGCGCATCGCGTAATAGAGCGTTGCTCGAATGCTATTTATTGCACTGTAGAGCGCATCGCGTAATAGAGCGTTGCTCGAATGCTATTTATTGCACTGTAGAGCGCATCGCGTAATAGAGCGTTGCTCGAATGCTATTTATTGCACTGTAGAGCGCATCGCGTAATAGAGCGTTGCTCGAATGCTATTTATAGCACTGTAGAGCGCAGCGCGTAATAGAGCGTCGCTGGAACGCTATTTATAGCACTGTAGAGCGCAGCGCGTAATAGAGCGTTGCTCGAATGCTATTTATTGCACTGTAGAGCGCATCGCGTAATAGAGCGTTGCTCGAATGCTATTTATTGCACTGTAGAGCGCATCGCGTAATAGAGCGTTGCTCGAATGCTATTTATTGCACTGTAGAGCGCATCGCGTAATAGAGCGTTGCTCGAATGCTATTTATTGCACTGTAGAGCGCATCGCGTAATAGAGCGTTGCTCGAATGCTATTTATAGCACTGTAGAGCGCAGCGCGTAATATAGCGTTGCTGCGATGCTATTTATTGCACTGTAGAGCGCAGCGCGTAATAGAGCGTTGCTCGAATGCTATTTATTGCACTGTAGAGCGCATCGCGTAATAGAGCGTTGCTCGAATGCTATTTATAGCACTGTAGAGCGCAGCGCGTAATAGAGCGTCGCTGGAACGCTATTTATAGCACTGTAGAGCGCAGCGCGTAATAGAGCGTCGCTGGAACGCTATTTATAGCACTGTAGAGCGCAGCGCGTAATAGAGCGTTGCTCGAATGCTATTTATAGCACTGTAGAGCGCAGCGCGTAATAGAGCGTCGCTGGAACGCTATTTATAGCACTGTAGAGCGCAGCGCCTAATAGAGCGTGGGTGGAACGCTATTTATAGCACTGTAGGGCGCAGCGCGTAATATAGCGTTGCTGCATGCTATTATTGCACTGTAGAGCGCAGCGCGTAATAGAGCGTCGCTGGAACGCTATTTATAGCACTGTAGAGCGCAGCGCGTATAGCGTTGCTGCGGTGCTATTTATTGCACTGTAGAGGCTTGAATCAGAAGAATTGTAGTGATCCCTAATAAATTATATGCACTGTAGAGCAAGAATTGGGGAAATTTAAGATGATGCACTGTAGAGAGTGTTTTAATTTTCAATAAATATGCAAAATATTTTTTAAACTGTAGAGAACCTTGTCCTCTAAAAAAACAGACTGAGAAAAAAAAGTTTTTTTCAAATTAGATTCTGTAGAGGGTTTCTATTCTATATCTACGGGGTAATAATTGTAGAGAACAGTCGGATCCTCTAACGTCATCAACGAAAATTATTAAATTTATTAAAGTTTTATAACATGCACTGTAGAGAATAAAATATTTAACAAATCTATGACCCGTGATACTCGTTACTGTAGAGAATAAACTAACCGCTTGAGTTTGCAATAAATGTGCGAAAGTACTTTAAAAAATTAAGCTTCAATCAGAAGAAACACTGTAGAATAAATTATATATCCATTAAATAATTTTGAATTTCAATAAAAATTTTGCGACAAAGTATTTAAACTGTCGATATTGCTCAAATAATTAAGAAATTGTGGTATTGCACTGTAGAATTAATCTCCGAATCTACTTATCTAAAAATACTGTAGAGCGCAGCGCGTACTATAGCGTGCTGCGGTGCTATTTATTGCACTGTAGAGATTTAAAGTAACTATGTCAGTACTACCAGCATTATTACAATGAAATGAATCTTTAAGAGCGCAGCGCCTAATATAGCGCTGCTGCGGTGCTATTTATTGCACTGTAGAGCGAATAACAGTTAAAAATGAAACGTAACTTTATCTTAATAAAATTGCACTGTAGAGCCCGTGCAAGCCATGCTTTGCAAATCTAGCCGCATATTACGGCAAAATAAGAGCGATGTTATCTATTCTTTAATGCCTTGCTTTATTTGCACGTTGTATTTCGAAATTGCACTGTAGAGCGCAGCGCGTAATAGCGTGCTGCGATGCTATTTATTGCACTGTAGAGCGCAGCGTCTCAATTAACGTAATGAATTTTTTAAGAGACACTGTAGAGCAAATGAATTAAGTATTAGTTTCAGGTTCTCAATACACGTTTTCCAGATAATTAATAAAATGAGCAATTAGAACAGAAACAAACAAAATATAAAAGAAATAACTATTATGAATTCTTAAATAAAACTCTTATGAAGTAGAGCGCAGCGCCTACATTTATTAAATTTTATTAGTTATGTTTTTAATGTGTAGAGCGCAGCGCCTATATAGCGTTGCTGCGGTGCTATTTATTGCACTGTAGAGCGCAGCGCCTAATAGAGCGTTGCTCGAATGCTATTTATTGCACTGTAGAGCGCAGCGCCTAATAGAGCGTTGCTCGAATGCTATTTATTGCACTGTAGAGCGCAGCGCCTAATATAGCGTTGCTGGAATGCTATTTATTGCACTGTAGAGCGTCTTGCGTCAAAATTAATCTTACTAAATGTTTTCCGGCAAAATATTTATATGCACTGTAGAGCGCAGCGCCTAATATAGCGGCACTGTAGAGCGCATCGCCTAATAGAGCGTTGCTCGAATGCTATTTATTGCACTGTAGAGCGCATCGCCTAATAGAGCGTTGCTCGAATGCTATTTATTGCACTGTAGAGCGCATCGCGTAATAGAGCGTTGCTGGAATGCTATTTATTGCACTGTAGAGCGCAGCGCCTAATATAGCGTTGCTGCATTTATTGCACTGTAGAGCGCAGCGCATAATATAGCGTTGCTGGAATGCTATTTATTGCACTGTAGAGCGCAGCGCCTAATATAGCGTTGCTGGAATGCTATTTATTGCACTGTAGAGCGCAGCGCCTAATAGAGCGTTGCTCGAATGCTATTTATTGCACTGTAGAGCGCAGCGCCTAATAGAGCGTTGCTCGAATGCTATTTATTTGCACTGTAGAGCGCAGCGCCTAATAGAGCGTTGCTCGAATGCTATTTATTGCACTGTAGAGCGCAGCGCCTAATATAGCGTTGCTGGAATGCTATTTATTGCACTGTAGAGCGCAGCGCCTAATAGAGCGTTGCTCGAATGCTATTTATTGCACTGTAGAGCGCAGCGCCTAATAGAGCGTTGCTCGAATGCTATTTATTGCACTGTAGAGCGCAGCGCCTAATAGAGCGTTGCTCGAATGCTATTTATTGCACTGTAGAGCGCAGCGCCTAATAGAGCGTTGCTCGAATGCTATTTATTGCACTGTAGAGCGCAGCGCCTAATAGAGCGTTGCTCGAATGCTATTTATTGCACTGTAGAGCGCAGCGCCTAATAGAGCGTTGCTCGAATGCTATTTATTGCACTGTAGAGCGCAGCGCCTAATAGAGCGTTGCTCGAATGCTATTTATTGCACTGTAGAGCGCAGCGCCTAATAGAGCGTTGCTCGAATGCTATTTATTGCACTGTAGAGCGCAGCGCCTAATAGAGCGTTGCTCGAATGCTATTTATTGCACTGTAGAGCGCAGCGCCTAATAGAGCGTTGCTCGAATGCTATTTATTGCACTGTAGAGCGCAGCGCCTAATAGAGCGTTGCTCGAATGCTATTTATTGCACTGTAGAGCGCAGCGCCTAATAGAGCGTTGCTCGAATGCTATTTATTGCACTGTAGAGCGCAGCGCCTAATAGAGCGTTGCTCGAATGCTATTTATTGCACTGTAGAGCGCAGCGCCTAATAGAGCGTTGCTCGAATGCTATTTATTGCACTGTAGAGCGCAGCGCCTAATAGAGCGTTGCTCGAATGCTATTTATTGCACTGTAGAGCGCAGCGCCTAATAGAGCGTTGCTCGAATGCTATTTATTGCACTGTAGAGCGCAGCGCCTAATAGAGCGTTGCTCGAATGCTATTTATTGCACTGTAGAGCGCAGCGCCTAATAGAGCGTTGCTGGAATGCTATTTATTGCACTGTAGAGCGCAGCGCCTAATAGAGCGTTGCTGGAATGCTATTTATTGCACTGTAGAGCGCAGCGCCTAATAGAGCGTTGCTCGAATGCTATTTATTGCACTGTAGAGCGCAGCGCCTAATAGAGCGTTGCTCGAATGCTATTTATTGCACTGTAGAGCGCAGCGCCTAATAGAGCGTTGCTCGAATGCTATTTATTGCACTGTAGAGCGCAGCGCCTAATAGAGCGTTGCTCGAATGCTATTTATTGCACTGTAGAGCGCAGCGCCTAATAGAGCGTTGCTCGAATGCTATTTATTGCACTGTAGAGCGCAGCGCCTAATAGAGCGTTGCTCGAATGCTATTTATTGCACTGTAGAGCGCAGCGCCTAATAGAGCGTTGCTCGAATGCTATTTATTGCACTGTAGAGCGCAGCGCCTAATAGAGCGTTGCTGGAATGCTATTTATTGCACTGTAGAGCGCAGCGCCTAATAGAGCGTTGCTCGAATGCTATTTATTGCACTGTAGAGCGCAGCGCCTAATAGAGCGTTGCTCGAATGCTATTTATTGCACTGTAGAGCGCAGCGCCTAATAGAGCGTTGCTCGAATGCTATTTATTGCACTGTAGAGCGCAGCGCCTAATAGAGCGTTGCTGGAATGCTATTTATTGCACTGTAGAGCGCAGCGCCTAATAGAGCGTTGCTGGAATGCTATTTATTGCACTGTAGAGCGCAGCGCCTAATAGAGCGTTGCTGGAATGCTATTTATTGCACTGTAGAGCGCAGCGCCTAATAGAGCGTTGCTGGAATGCTATTTATTGCACTGTAGAGCGCAGCGCCTAATATAGCGTTGCTGGAATGCTATTTATTGCACTGTAGAGCGCAGCGCCTAATATAGCGTTGCTGGAATGCTATTTATTGCACTGTAGAGCGCAGCGCCTAATATAGCGTTGCTGGAATGCTATTTATTGCACTGTAGAGCGCAGCGCCTAATAGAGCGTTGCTGGAATGCTATTTATTGCACTGTAGAGCGCAGCGCCTAATAGAGCGTTGCTGGAATGCTATTTATTGCACTGTAGAGCGCAGCGCCTAATAGAGCGTTGCTGGAATGCTATTTATTGCACTGTAGAGCGCAGCGCCTAATAGAGCGTTGCTCGAATGCTATTTATTGCACTGTAGAGCGCAGCGCCTAATAGAGCGTTGCTCGAATGCTATTTATTGCACTGTAGAGCGCAGCGCCTAATAGAGCGTTGCTCGAATGCTATTTATTGCACTGTAGAGCGCAGCGCCTAATAGAGCGTTGCTGGAATGCTATTTATTGCACTGTAGAGCGCAGCGCCTAATAGAGCGTTGCTGGAATGCTATTTATTGCACTGTAGAGCGCAGCGCCTAATAGAGCGTTGCTGGAATGCTATTTATTGCACTGTAGAGCGCAGCGCCTAATAGAGCGTTGCTGGAATGCTATTTATTGCACTGTAGAGCGCAGCGCCTAATAGAGCGTTGCTGGAATGCTATTTATTGCACTGTAGAGCGCAGCGCCTAATAGAGCGTTGCTGGAATGCTATTTATTGCACTGTAGAGCGCAGCGCCTAATAGAGCGTTGCTGGAATGCTATTTATTGCACTGTAGAGCGCAGCGCCTAATAGAGCGTTGCTCGAATGCTATTTATTGCACTGTAGAGCGCAGCGCCTAATAGAGCGTTGCTCGAATGCTATTTATTGCACTGTAGAGCGCAGCGCCTAATAGAGCGTTGCTGGAATGCTATTTATTGCACTGTAGAGCGCAGCGCCTAATAGAGCGTTGCTCGAATGCTATTTATTGCACTGTAGAGCGCAGCGCCTAATAGAGCGTTGCTCGAATGCTATTTATTGCACTGTAGAGCGCAGCGCCTAATAGAGCGTTGCTGGAATGCTATTTATTGCACTGTAGAGCGCAGCGCCTAATAGAGCGTTGCTGGAATGCTATTTATTGCACTGTAGAGCGCAGCGCCTAATAGAGCGTTGCTCGAATGCTATTTATTGCACTGTAGAGCGCAGCGCCTAATAGAGCGTTGCTGGAATGCTATTTATTGCACTGTAGAGCGCAGCGCCTAATAGAGCGTTGCTGGAATGCTATTTATTGCACTGTAGAGCGCAGCGCCTAATAGAGCGTTGCTCGAATGCTATTTATTGCACTGTAGAGCGCAGCGCCTAATAGAGCGTTGCTGGAATGCTATTTATTGCACTGTAGAGCGCAGCGCCTAATAGAGCGTTGCTGGAATGCTATTTATTGCACTGTAGAGCGCAGCGCCTAATAGAGCGTTGCTGGAATGCTATTTATTGCACTGTAGAGCGCAGCGCCTAATAGAGCGTTGCTGGAATGCTATTTATTGCACTGTAGAGCGCAGCGCCTAATAGAGCGTTGCTGGAATGCTATTTATTGCACTGTAGAGCGCAGCGCCTAATAGAGCGTTGCTCGAATGCTATTTATTGCACTGTAGAGCGCAGCGCCTAATAGAGCGTTGCTCGAATGCTATTTATTGCACTGTAGAGCGCAGCGCCTAATAGAGCGTTGCTGGAATGCTATTTATTGCACTGTAGAGCGCAGCGCCTAATAGAGCGTTGCTCGAATGCTATTTATTGCACTGTAGAGCGCAGCGCCTAATAGAGCGTTGCTCGAATGCTATTTATTGCACTGTAGAGCGCAGCGCCTAATAGAGCGTTGCTCGAATGCTATTTATTGCACTGTAGAGCGCAGCGCCTAATAGAGCGTTGCTCGAATGCTATTTATTGCACTGTAGAGCGCAGCGCCTAATAGAGCGTTGCTCGAATGCTATTTATTGCACTGTAGAGCGCAGCGCCTAATAGAGCGTTGCTGGAATGCTATTTATTGCACTGTAGAGCGCAGCGCCTAATAGAGCGTTGCTGGAATGCTATTTATTGCACTGTAGAGCGCAGCGCCTAATAGAGCGTTGCTCGAATGCTATTTATTGCACTGTAGAGCGCAGCGCCTAATAGAGCGTTGCTGGAATGCTATTTATTGCACTGTAGAGCGCAGCGCCTAATAGAGCGTTGCTCGAATGCTATTTATTGCACTGTAGAGCGCAGCGCCTAATAGAGCGTTGCTGGAATGCTATTTATTGCACTGTAGAGCGCAGCGCCTAATATAGCGTTGCTGGAATGCTAATTTATTGCACTGTAGAGCGCAGCGCCTAATAGAGCGTTGCTGGAATGCTATTTATTGCACTGTAGAGCGCAGCGCCTAATAGAGCGTTGCTCGAATGCTATTTATTGCACTGTAGAGCGCAGCGCCTAATAGAGCGTTGCTCGAATGCTATTTATTGCACTGTAGAGCGCAGCGCCTAATAGAGCGTTGCTCGAATGCTATTTATTGCACTGTAGAGCGCAGCGCCTAATAGAGCGTTGCTCGAATGCTATTTATTGCACTGTAGAGCGCAGCGCCTAATAGAGCGTTGCTCGAATGCTATTTATTGCACTGTAGAGCGCAGCGCCTAATAGAGCGTTGCTCGAATGCTATTTATTGCACTGTAGAGCGCAGCGCCTAATAGAGCGTTGCTCGAATGCTATTTATTGCACTGTAGAGCGCAGCGCCTAATAGAGCGTTGCTCGAATGCTATTTATTGCACTGTAGAGCGCAGCGCCTAATATAGCGTTGCTGGAATGCTATTTATTGCACTGTAGAGCGCAGCGCCTAATATAGCGTTGCTCGAATGCTATTTATTGCACTGTAGAGCGCAGCGCCTAATATAGCGTTGCTGGAATGCTATTTATTGCACTGTAGAGCGCAGCGCCTAATATAGCGTTGCTGGAATGCTATTTATTGCACTGTAGAGCGCAGCGCCTAATATAGCGTTGCTGGAATGCTATTTATTGCACTGTAGAGCGCAGCACATCATAATCACTCAATCACTTCACATCACATCTATTCCATCACATCACATCAGCATCTCATCACATCTCACTCTGATCAAACACCCCATCATCACATCACATCACCTTCACATCACATCACATCACATCACATCACAAACGCACATCACATCACATTACATCACATCACATCACATCACATCACATCACATCACATCACATCACATCACATCACATCACATCACATCACATCACATCATCACATCACATCACATCATCACATCACATCACATCACATCACATCACATCACATCACACCACATCACATCACATCACATCACATCACATCACATCACATCACATCACATCACATCACATCACATCACATCACATCACATCACATCACATCACATCACATCACATCACATCACATCACATCACATCACATCACATCACATCACATCTCATCACATCACATCACATCACATCACATCACATCACATCACATCACATCACATCACATCACATCACATCACATCACATCACATCACATCACATCACATCACATCACATCACATCACATCACATCACATCACATCACATCACATCACATCACATCACATCACATCACATCACATCACATCACATCACATCACATCACATCACATCACATCACATCACATCACATCACATCACATCATCACATCACATCACATCACATCACACCACATCACATCACATCACATCACATCACATCACATCACATCACATCACATCACATCACATCACATCACATCACATCACATCACATCACATCACATCACATCACATCACATCACATCACATCACATCACATCACATCACATCACATCACATCACATCACATCACATCACATCACATCACATCACATCACATCACATCACATCACATCACATCACATCACATCACATCACATCACATCACATCACATCACATCACATCACATCACATCACATCACATCACATCACATCACATCACATCACATCACATCACATCACATCACATCACATCACACATCACATCACATCACATCACATCACATCACATCACATCACATCACATCACATCACATCACATCACATCACATCACATCACATCACATCACATCACATCACATCACATCACATCACATCACATCACATCACATCACATCACATCACATCACATCACATCACATCACATCACATCACATCACATCACATCACATCACATCACATCACATCACATCACATCACATCACATCACATCACATCACATCACATCACATCACATCACATCACATCACATCACATCACATCACATCACATCACATCACATCACATCACATCACATCACATCACATCACATCACATCACATCACATCACATCACATCACATCACATCACATCACATCACATCACATCACATCACATCACATCACATCACATCACATCACATCACATCACATCACATCACATCACATCACATCACATCACATCACATCACATCACATCACATCACATCACATCACATCACATCACATCACATCACATCACATCACATCACATCACATCACATCACATCACATCACATCACATCACATCACATCACATCACATCACATCACATCACATCACATCACATCACATCACATCACATCACATCACATCACATCACATCACATCACATCACATCACATCACATCACATCACATCACATCACATCACATCACATCACATCACATCACATCACATCACATCACATCACATCACATCACATCACATCACATCACATCACATCACATCACATCACATCACATCACATCACATCACATCACATCACATCACATCACATCACATCACATCACATCACATCACATCACATCACATCACATCACATCACATCACATCACATCACATCACATCACATCACATCACATCACATCACATCACATCACATCACATCACATCACATCACATCACATCACATCACATCACATCACATCACATCACATCACATCATCACATCACATCACATCACATCACATCACATCACATCACATCACATCACATCACATCACATCACATCACATCACATCACATCACATCACATCACATCACATCACTTCACATCACATCACATCACATCACATCACATCACATCACATCACATCACATCACATCACATCACATCACATCACATCACATCACATCACATCACATCACATCACATCACATCACATCACATCACATCACATCACATCACATCACATCACATCACATCACATCACATCACATCACATCACATCACATCACATCACATCACATCACATCACATCACATCACATCACATCACATCACATCACATCACACCACATCACATCACATCACATCACATCACATCACATCACATCACATCACATCACATCACATCACATCACATCACATCACATCACATCACATCACTTCACATCACATCACATCACATCACATCACATCACATCACATCACATCACATCACATCACATCACATCACATCACATCACATCACATCACATCACATCACATCACATCACATCACATCACATCACATCACATCACATCACATCACATCACATCACATCACATCACATCACATCACATCACATCACATCACATCACATCATCACATCACATCACATCACATCACATCACATCACATCACATCACATCACATCACATCACATCACATCACATCACATCACATCACATCACATCACATCACATCACATCACATCACATCACATCACATCACATCACATCACATCACATCACATCACATCACATCACATCACATCACATCACATCACATCACATCACATCACATCACATCACATCACATCACATCACATCACATCACATCACATCACATCACATCACATCACATCACATCACATCACATCACATCACATCACATCACATCACATCACATCACATCACATCACATCACATCACATCACATCACATCACATCACATCACATCACATCACATCACATCACATCACATCACATCACATCACATCACATCACATCACATCACATCACATCACATCACATCACATCACATCACATCACATCACATCACATCACATCACATCACATCACATCACATCACATCACATCACATCACATCACATCACATCACATCACATCACATCACATCACATCACATCACATCACATCACATCACATCACATCACATCACATCACATCACATCACATCACATCACATCACATCACATCACATCACATCACATCACATCACATCACATCACATCACATCACATCACATCACATCACATCACATCACATCACATCACATCACATCACATCACATCACATCACATCACATCACATCACATCACATCACATCACATCACATCACATCACATCACATCACATCACATCACATCACATCACATCACATCACATCACATCACATCACATCACATCACATCACATCACATCACATCACATCACATCACATCACATCACATCACATCACATCACATCACATCACATCACATCACATCACATCACATCACATCACATCACATCACATCACATCACATCACATCACATCACATCACATCACATCACATCACATCACATCACATCACATCACATCACATCACATCACATCACATCACATCACATCACATCACATCACATCACATCACATCACATCACATCACATCACATCACATCACATCACATCACATCACATCACATCACATCACATCACATCACATCACATCACATCACATCACATCACATCACATCACATCACATCACATCACATCACATCACATCACATCACATCACATCACATCACATCACATCACATCACATCACATCACATCACATCACATCACATCACATCACATCACATCACATCACATCACATCACATCACATCACATCACATCACATCACATCACATCACATCACATCACATCACATCACATCACATCACATCACATCACATCACATCACATCACATCACATCACATCACATCACATCACATCACATCACATCACATCACATCACATCACATCACATCACATCACATCACATCACATCACATCACATCACATCACATCACATCACATCACATCACATCACATCACATCACATCACATCACATCACATCACATCACATCACATCACATCACATCACATCACATCACATCACATCACATCACATCACATCACATCACATCACATCACATCACATCACATCACATCACATCACATCACATCACATCACATCACATCACATCACATCACATCACATCACATCACATCACATCACATCACATCACATCACATCACATCACATCACATCACATCACATCACATCACATCACATCACATCACATCACATCACATCACATCACATCACATCACATCACATCACATCACATCACATCACATCACATCACATCACATCACATCACATCACATCACATCACATCACATCACATCACATCACATCACATCACATCACATCACATCACATCACATCACATCACATCACATCACATCACATCACATCACATCACATCACATCACATCACATCACATCACATCACATCACATCACATCACATCACATCACATCACATCACATCACATCACATCACATCACATCACATCACATCACATCACATCACATCACATCACATCACATCACATCACATCACATCACATCACATCACATCACATCACATCACATCACATCACATCACATCACATCACACCACATCACATCACATCACATCACATCACATCACATCACATCACATCACATCACATCACATCACATCACATCACATCACATCACATCACATCACATCACATCACATCACATCACATCACATCACATCACATCACATCACATCACATCACATCACATCACATCACATCACATCACATCACATCACATCACATCACATCACATCACATCACATCACATCACATCACATCACATCACATCACATCACATCACATCACATCACATCACATCACATCACATCGACTATTAAAGCTCTTCATACGTCAGCGGAAGTTTTGCCTGAGGTAGCCGCCGTGAACGCAGTCTTCCGATACAAACTTACCCACTCCGGGGATGGAATCTGGAACCTTCGTCATCGAAGCTCAAAGCGCTACCCTAACGCCACTGGTCTTGTTTCTCGTTTCATTATATTACTATATAAAGTTTAGGAAAATCAAGCAGGGTGTCTGAAAATTTTTGTCCGAATTCGAAAAATCAGCATCAGAACTCCCTCCAGTTATGATACTGCTAATGGTATTTCCATTACACTAATAAAATTGAGTTGGTGTGACATGACACCCAAAACTTTAATAGTAGCGGATCATTGAAAAATTTTAGAATCGCATCCCACCTTCATTGAAAGAAAAAGCTGATTTCAGTGGATAAAAAGTAGACTTATTTTTCAATGTCATTAATACTAGATTGCCAAGAAAGTCATTTTCACTGCTTGAATTTCAATTAGAAAAACAGTGTATATAATAACAAGATTTCTTTGAATTGTGACTTTTTGTACAACATCAATAAACGCAATTATGTTGTAAAGAGAGTCACAAAATTCTAAGAAATCTTGTCATTATACATTGTTTTCCTAATTTTTAATTAGTTGGTCAAAATGACTGCTTTCAGCAATTTGGTGTCATTGCGCTTAAGCAGATTCCTAATAACTAAACATGTATTGCAGCATCAATATTCAAAGTATGAAGAAAACGTATTATATGAAGTCAAAAATTTAAAAAAAAAAAAAAAACGCAAATCAAGACAGGGTAATTAAAAATTATTTATTTTGTCCTTTTACAAAATGGTAAACAATTCTATATACATCTCTGCTAACATTTCACGTAAAAACAAAAAATACAAGTCATTTTCTTACTATTACAAACAATTTAAAAATATCCAGTTTACAACAAAATTAATCTGCAAACAGGTAATTCAGTATTACTATACAATATGTTGCATTAATTTTTTTTTTACACTTCCGCATTGATATACATAGAACAAGTTGGTAAATCATTTTATAATATCAGTACTCTATTCAGCAAGCCACTCAGTTTTTTCAAATTTCAATTATCTTTATTTCAATCTTGTTTATAACATTTGTTAAGCATTTGGAAAGATACTGTAAATTAATCTAATATTCAGATGTTTTTCCAACGCAATACTTCACCCATATAATATTGCTACATATTATTACCACAGCTTTTAAGTAATTACCACAATACACCTGAAATTTAGTCCAAATATAAGTAGAATATTAAATCATGTAAGGTATCAGACAGTTCTAACAAGTTGACAGAGGTGTAATGTATATCAAATAATCTATATTCATATTTGTGAAAGAATTTTGAAAAATTTAAACCCTGTTAATAAAGACAAATTATAACCTATATTAAAAGCTAAAATAGCATGCTACAACATACGCTAACTTACATACTAGCTTTAACTTTATAAAAAAACTTAAAATGCACTAACCTACTTAATAGTATAACAATACTTATATATATACCTGCTTAATAATATAATACATATATATATAATACATATATATATCCCTACATATACCTACTTAATAGTATAATTATGCTAGAAACATGGCCATGCTCTACTTAATTACCTCAAACATTCATTCACTATCACATTGAGCTAAGTATAATCAGTTTCTTACGGCTTAATACCCTATATAAAAAGTATATGTAGATAGTTTCCATAAGATTGGGTGTTTAAATAAAAAACAGCTTCCAAAACAGCTTAATATGCAAAAAGCAAAGAACCCATGTACGTAGTACAAGGTTATATACTTAAACAAAATTTTCCTATAGCACAAAAGGAATTTAAAAGTGTTTTTACAACCATGATAAAATTTTACCGTGTCTAACAGTCTTCGAACTAACACTAAATCAGTATACGCTGATAAACTGTTGTATAACAATCAGTAGGGAATAGTTTTCCATGGGACGACGTTGAATCCAATTTCCAACTAGAAGTCAAGTGAAGTATTTTCAGTCTAAAATAAGTTATCTTCTTCAGTAGAGCACAAAACCTGAAAATTGTTAACATCCGGAAAATTAGTTAAAATAAACTTTTCAAATATAAATTATTACAACATTCATTATCAGAATGTATAACTAGAACTTATTTTGGATAAATTATTTAGGATTGACTAATTAACTAGACCTAATTGATAATCCCTTTTACTTCAATTAATAAATTTTACAATTACATTAGAGAAGAGGTTTAAACATAACTTTAGAAAGTTTAAGTACAAAACAAGAATGAATATTAACATAAGCTTATTACTGGAAAGTCAGAAGTTACTTCAAATATACTTTATAAACAAACTAACAGATAAAAATGCTATACTTAATCCTATTTGAAATCGTAGAATTCCCAGACTGACTATGTAGGGTATATATTATCTCTTGAGCTCTAACAGCAGTAAGTCTCGATCAATTCTTTCGTTTTCCTACATATGGCATCTTTGATAGACTTTCTCATAATTAACTACATATCGACTACCCACATGTCTTCCACCACTACTTTGTTTCAACCAAATGTTCGTCACTCAAACCACCTATAAATATTAAAAGATTGTTTAGAATTATTAAATATCACTATCATAACTGCTCATCTTCCAATTAATATAAGTATATGTATGTACATATAAATTATGCAATAGAATAATTTTAGCATTGTTACATACTTCAATATCCGATTTTTGAAATAAGTATCGCAGTTTAAAGAATCCTCATTACAAAACATTTCATAGAGGATATATTACTTTTCAGAATCATGCGCCCCCATCCGCTCCCTTTGAATATGATTAAATTAAAACTGAAGTTATACACAAAACAAATTCTTTCTTCTAGAAACCTAGGTTCCGTTTAATTGGTTTTTCAGTGTTGGTATAGGAATAAACATTAAAGTTCAGATTATGTTCAATTTACTATAATTTAAATACCTAAGCTTCAAGTTCAGAAACTTCTTTTGAATATGTCCAACTTTATTTCACTTCTTACCTTTAGAAGTAGTCATCTTTATTTTAAAAACAAACTTTAAACCTATTTAATTCCGATGTTAAATATAAATATTATGTTAACAATGAATATTTTAATGCATAAAAATACTTCTAATCACTTTGAAAGTTTAAGTTTCTCTTAGAAGTGAATATTAAAAAAATAATTTTCAAAGTTTAAAACGGCAATATTTGAAAAAAATGGTAGCAATTTCGAATACGAAACTCAAATATCTAAATACAATCGACATAAACCAATTGCAAAATTTTAAGAATTATATTTATGTTTTCTAATCCAAGTTTCCAAAAGGGGTGTTTTCAGTTCCCGTTTTGTTTGCATATTACATTTCAAAAACATTTTTTAGAATCGCAAAAGTACAGTAACTTTAATCCTGTACCTCATTTCAATGATTTGAGGTCGCAGTGTATGGAATAAAACTATCGACTCCAACTATATATCAACGAAATGTCTGAAAAAAACTACCTGTGAATGTTACAGCTCTAGATTTATAAAAAAAAATTAGCTTCGAAATCTAAAAGCTAGTAATTAGGAACACTAAACATCATTCCATATATTTAAAGTCGTATATCGCAATTTTTACTTTCACTTTCTGCACCAATATACCAGGTTTGACAGAAATTTAAATAAAATCATTAACTAAATCCATGAGCCCTTATACTCGTTTTCGGGTATTTAGAAAGTTAGAGAAAATACAGGATAGAAATTTTCTGTTATTCCCCATCTAAAAGTACACCCATTCCCGACCCGAAAACGAGAAAATTTTGGGAATAAGTTTTGTATCGCTATTTTTATATATCGCTTTTATACGCATAGTTAACCAAAAGAGATTTCATAAATAACTGCTGACTTAACATTCACATCTAACTGTCAAACCTGACAAATACTTAAATTTGACAACATTGATTTTCCTCTAGTTTCTCATTACAGCGAAAATTTAGAGAAATTCTAATTTTCGGTAGAATTTTATGAAAATTTTTTATGAAAATTACCGATTATTATACCGCCTCAATCATTGGCTTAATTATATCGGTTGGAAAAAGTGATACCTCATTCCTCAAATGTATTAAACTTTTGTTTGAAATTCGACACCATTCTACAAGATTTCTTGATATCTGAAATAAACTATTAGTTCCATGCAAGTATTGATCAACTATAGCTAGTATTTTCCTAATACTCTTTAAAAACTTGAAACTTCGTTAACCATTTTAACAATGATTTTAATACAACTAACATTGATAAAATAGCAAAATGAACTTGGGGATTAACCCAAATGTTTTAGTTTTCACTAAACGTGAAAATTATTTCTATTATGTTCTACTTTTCTTAAAAATCTCTAAAAAATTTACACCCAAACTATTATAAAGCCCCGCATATTCAGAGGGTTGTAGAACACTAATGGTGCGTCATCGACTGACGTCATGTGTGCTCAGATTTACTAACAAGTTAATCAAGCAGCTGATCTATGTAAATAATACATCTTACAATAAGCGCATTGCAATAATAGTGCAATATTGAAGCATGTTTAGATATAAATAGATATTAAATAGATTAAAATTGGAAATTTTTGGAACTTTGTCATTGCCTGACCAGTTAAATGTTCATAAGCTCTTAATTGAAACTTTTTGTATTACCTTTTACTTACTACCTGTAAAAATAATATCACATTGGTCTAGTGCTTGAGAAAGAAATTTAAACTCAGTAAAAAACACATGGACAAATATGTCTATCAATTTTATAAAATGGAATTCCTAAGGAATGCAAATGGATTACAACTTTTAGTAGATATGGACGAGTCCTCTGGATTCGGAGTCTGTTTCGCAAATATGGTAACGTTCTTTCCCTTTCTCGTGCAGCTCCAAAAAAGTGGTCGATCTCGCAAGCAGCAGATGCCAGCAGCGTTCCTATCTTCTCTCCTCTGGTAACAATCTTGTCCTTAAAAAATCAGACTGCCTCGCGGAGGAAAAACAGGTGTCCACTCCAATTTGCATTTGGCATTACAAAACTACTAAGCAACAAAAACTATCAAAAAACAATATACCAAATTTAACAGAATATACCATCACAATATACCAAAATTAACTATCCAAGCCTTAACTTCAGTGAGATTTTCTTTCTAAAAGTATAGATTTTACCTTATTCTTTTACAAATAAACCATACTTTATAAAAACTTTGCATACTCATGTTATAGATTTAAGTAGTTTTTCACAAATTCTTTTAAGAATAAATGCTTAACCATTTTGAAGGGTTGAGTTTCTTTCAGAAATGAAGAAAAATTTAAAATTTTAAAATAACTTAGACTAAGATTTCAAAAAATCCTACTTTATCAAAATGAGATTAAAATTTTTTTTTTTTTTAAATGAGACATTCCTCAAGACAATTATATCTCAGCAAAAATAGCTTTCTGAACTTCTGCGAGAGAAAGGTATACAGCAATCAAATTCATGTAAATACTAATCAACAGTAGTTAATCACTTTCCAATCTCTACTAAAACACAATAGTAATTTAAATTAAGCAATAAAATATTTAGATAGAATAGGTATTAGATTAAAAATGCAAATTTTTGGAACTTTGCTATTGCTTCCTTATTTAATTGTCCATGAGTTCTTAATTCAAACTATTTTTGTATTACCTTTTACTTACTACCTACAACCTATACTAATTTTATTTGATTTTATTTGCACAGATTAGGATTTACAGTAAGGGTATAAATCTAGGAGCTTTAGCTGCGATTAGAGAATATCTCGATTAGAATCTAACATTCAACCTGAACTTTAATCTTAAACTGTTTAAATTAAATTGCTAAGCGAAAAAGTAGTCAAATGTCATAGAAACACATTTTGTTTTTTGGAGCTAAATTATTATCTAAAGAACCTTGCTGTATTTAACAGCTGGTTGCTAGTCAGTTTCAAGAAATCTCCCCAAAACAGCCGAAGTTTCATAAAATGTCTCATTTCAAATAAAACTTGAGGTAAAGTTCCATGACTGCTGCGATAGGTTTGTACATAAAAGTAAAATATTTTCAACAATGATAAATCTATAATACTCAATTATGTCTAGCTCGGTATTTAAAGTTGTATTAACACATTCACATTCTATTTTTCGCCTCGTTTCTACGACAATACAGTCAAAAATAATGAAACTTTGAAACTGGTTTCTAAAACTTATCAGCTGTTAAGGATACGTTAGATATAGTAAAGTACAAATATAAGAGTACTGAAAAATCAATATACAACCTTTAAAAACTAAAGTATGCACATTACATTTATCAGTAAACTAACTTTCCCAAAAATAATGTTAACCAATTTTGGTGCCTATTGCTTTATTTGCAAGTTAAATTTCGAAAACATTTTAGGATTCTACGATTTTAAAAGTAAATTTTAACTTTTAATAATTTTGAATGTTGGTAGGCATGAAATGAAACAGTCCGATTCTCAAATAACGTTAACTAAACTTATTAATTTTCATAACAAGTACCTACAAATACTATATCTTAAGAACTTTAAACTGAGAATACAAATATATTGGGAAGTAGGAACTCAAATCTTCCGAGTATTTATTCTATATATCAACTTTTCTGCGTTTTTCCCTTTCTGAAGGTGTACCAGGTTTGACAGAAATTTCAATAAAATAGTTTATCTAAAAGTATATGCCACTATACTCGTTTTCGGGTATTTAGAAAGTTACAGAAAATACAGTACAGAATAATAAAAATTTACTGTTAGCCCCATCAAAAGTTGTTCAGTTACCAGCCCGAAAACGAGATAAGATTGTAGCTTTAAAAATTGAGAAAATGATTTTGTATCGATCTCAAGCATGTAGTTTTGCCAGAAAGAATATTTCGCAATTACCTGCTAAACTAGAATTTACAACTGTCAAACCTGGCAACTTCTTAATTAGAATGCTTGGTTTTTCTTAAATTTTAGTTCTATTCAGTTCAGAGTTTGAGCAATTTTAAATTACTAGTTTACATTTTATCCTTCCTGACTATTACCACTCATTCATATCACGCAGCAATATCTCTAGAAATAATAGGGGATTTCTTCAAAAAGGGGATTAAGTTTTGTTCGAAATGAGACATTCTTCAAGTGAATTACGGCGCACCAAAAACAGCTTTCAAGACTTCTGTCACAAAATGGTATGCAGAAATCTAATCAATACTAAATCACTTTCAACTCTTAGTACTACAAACATTAAGACAATAGTAATTGAAACTTAGCAATACACTCACCGCTTGAGTTTGCAATAGATGTGTAAAAGTACTTCAAAAGAAAATTAAACTTGAATCAGAAGAATTGTGTAGTGATCCCTAATAAATTATATATCCATTAAATAAATTTTCAAATTCAATAACAATTTTGAGTCAAAATATTAAGATAAGCAATATTTCTCAAATAATTAAGAATTGGGGAAAACTTAAGATGATTACTTTACATACATTTCTACAACAATCTCGCTTAATCTTAGAATTGCAAACACTTTACTTACCTGGGTATCTAGAAAAATGGCTCTTTCCACTCCTCTTCATACGGAAAATATAAAATTCCTTGCAACTGCAAAACTAACACTAATAAAAAAAGGAAAAGGTCAAACTTAAATCTGTAAAAGAGGAATGCAACAAATAAATCAGTGTAACTACTAGTCAATACTTTTTATTCATATTCTTGATTGCCAAAATTTTTAAGTGTTTTAATTTTCAATAAATATGGAAAATATTTTTTAAATAAAAATTTAAAAGCAATACATAATAATCTATAAATATACACCCAAACGTTTATAAAGCCCAACACATTTCCAGCGTTGTAAAACACTGATGGTGCGTCATTGACTGATGTCATGTGTGCTCAGATATACCAACAACTAAATGAAACAGCTCATCTTATGTAAATACATCATACATTAAACATTTACTGTAATAGCGCAATATTCAAGCATGTTTAGATAGGAAAGATAATAGATTAAAACTGCAAATTTTTGAAACTTTGCCATTGCATCCTCATTTAAATGTCCATAAGATCTTAATTGAAACTATTTTTGTATTATTACCTGTAAAAATGTTGTATCGGTCTAGAGTTCGAGAAAGAAATTTAAACTCATTAAAAACACATGGACAAATATGTCTTAATTTTCTAAAATTAAATGCCTAAGGTATACAATTGGAACACAACTTATTTGTAGATATGGGCGAGTTCTCTAGCTTCGGCGTTAGTTTCACAAATATGGCGACGTTCCCTTTCTCGTGTCGCTACAAAAAAATGGTCTAACTCAAGCAGCGAATGACAGCAGCGTTCTTTTCTTCTCTCCTCTGGGAACAACCTTGTCTAAAAAAAACAGACTGAGAAAATAAGTTTTGAAATTAGATTTACTTATTCTGTAGCAGAAAAAGTTCTTAAGTGGTGAGTTTAAGTGGACATACAAGTAATGCCTTACCTGCATTTAACCCTCCGAGTGGAACACATCGAGGAATTAAAGTCGACAAAAATACGCTAAAGGTTTACTGTGTTAGTGACCAAAGCGTTCTATGATTTTTTATTTCACCCTTAGTCGACTAGAATGGAATACGGGAAACTTACCCTCGTTATTGTCCCTTTATTTCCGGTTATAAATAGATATTATAGATTGTTAATTTTTAATACACATAAAGCTCGTGAAGTCCCGAAGAACATCCTATAAGAAATAATGGATTTTAAAAGTTCAAATAGAAATTTAGAAAGCCATGAAAAGCTATCAGTATCTTTGTGCCTCAGGGGATAGAGGTGTATCCCTCAATAAATGTTAGTCAAAGAGGGGTTTAGTTCCTAAACAATCGACCTGATCCCCCTACCGCAAAATTCTATGCGGAAAAGCACTGGCAGAAATATACACCACATCCATTTTCGGAGCGTTTTTGGAGGTTGAAAATTGTACGTGACAACCGCTTTGAAGACATCATCGGTTTGGCGGAATTGTACGTGCGAACCGCTTCGAGGGTTAAAACGGTGACATCAAGTTTTCTTACCCTGGCATACAAGATCCACAGTATTCTTCCACCTTCATAGTCCTTTGTCGTCAGAATATCACTTGCAAGTCATGGAGCATGTGTGTGGTATGCTGGTTCTTATTATATATCTAT